>JAZGTI010015248.1:0-13543 GCA_036877585.1 Botia kubotai
ATCTGCAGCATTTGCCAACTACTTGTTGGCTAATAGTCTGAAAAACAATGACTAATAATATAAATAGCCCAACACCTCTCAGAAACAATAAATGAATGATTCATACAATATGCTTAATAGTATCATTTATTTCTTATTAGTTTGTTTGTTTTTAAAAGAATGTAAAAAATGTTTAAACATGCATCTAGCCTACTTGATTAGATATTGATGGGATTTGGTTTTAATTAAAAAGTGTTTTAATGCAAATATACAAATATTTATAATATTGATTAATTGATGCTCCATGTGCCTGTATCTAATATATCCAATATTTTTGAATAAACTTCATTTCCGTTTTAATATGAATAGGTTACCAGTTTAATGAATGCCTTTACAAATACAATCTTTAAAATGCATTTTGTAGCATATATTTAAAAAATAATACTTGAAAAATTTAATATTTTTAATTGAATAGTTTTGTAAATTTGTTGGCTTTTGTTGTGTGTTACGCCATAAATGTAACAATTTTGGCAACGCAGAACGTAAAATACAACACAACACTGACCTCTGGTGGTGTATTTGTAAAGTACTTTTGCACACATTTAAACATCTTTTTATAAATTACAAATTAAAAATAATAAAGGAAAAGATGGCTGGTTTATTGAGTTAAATAAATAACATTTCTGAAACTTTCTAGTCTAGATATTTTCAGATCACAAAAGAAGAATGAAAACCACTTGGTCTCACATTCACAATGTGGTATAAGTGGTCAGCTGAGACAAATCATTATTTACACCTGGTTTTAAATTCATCACACCACCTGTGACCACCTGTTACGGGATTTCTAGAAAAAAGACATAAAATAATTGTTTGTTCTTTTATATTATATATCATAATATTTCTAAATTTTAGCCTATTAACCTTGGACTTGAATTTACAGCAAAAATGACTATACATAAATACAGTATATTCTGTTACCATAGTTAAAGGTTTAAGTTATACCACCCACACATTAGACTGCAATATTAGACTGCAGCTAATGTTTCAGAATGATTGGAACTTTCTCTTCAGAGTTTTAACGTGTTTGATTCAGCATCCCACTCAGGAACCCATAAACTGTAAATCTATTGTGAGGACACTCTCACCAATGTGTCATTACAATTATTGAAAGTCTGTTTGCATAGAAAGCATCTGTTTTAGTAACTATCACTTCTGTTTCAAATACTAATGCAATTAGAACAGGCACTAAAAAAATCATTCAGACAATTTATGGCGCTACAGTCAATCTGTTAAAGCACGAGGCAGCGACGCGCTGACAGGCAAGTCTACATATGACGAATGAGTGCTTGAGTAATCTAATCTCTCATGTATCACCCTGACAGCTGCACCACCCACAATCCACTCACTCTTTATTTCCTCTGAGACGTCACATCACTTTCTATTGACACTCTCGACTGCAGAGGGAGCCAGAGAGCAAATAAAACAACAGTTCTCTGCTGGTCAGGGAGTTCTATAATACCTTACATGAGCTTTCTGTTCATTTCATTGATATCAGTTTGGCTGCATGGGGCAAATACAGCCTTTAGAAGTATTGTATGCAATATGTTTGCTGATAAAAGTGCATGCCATGTGACTAATGAGTCTGCACCACAAGACCGCTTACACTTCCTTTACCAAAAAACTTACTGTAAGAAAGAAACATCTTGTATTTCCAGCAACAACAACATGCTATTGACAGCCTTCTACCCCAACTCAGGGACATCTTACCCCAAGGAAGTAACTTTTCACACACTTTTCACAAACTCTCTCAAAAACAGAGACATTGATAAATACAACTTTTTAAAAATGTACCAGCACTAAAAGCAGGTTCTGGTAAATAGAGAAAAAATAGCATGCACGTGGACTGCATATTTTAACAATCATAACAATACAAGACAATTTTGATTTAGAATGTTGATTTGATTATGTTGAATGATTTATGATTTATAATGTTGAATGATTTATAATTGGTATAATTGTTAAATAACTTCGCAATTTGAAACTTTCCTGTAGCTCAGTGGTTAGAGCATGGTGTTAACAATGCCAAGGTCATGGGTTCGATCCCAGGGATTGCACATACTTAGAAACAATATATAGTATAATGCAATGTAAGTCGCTTTGGGAAAAAAACGTCTGCCAAATGCTTAAAATGTAAAAAATGAAACATGATTCAGAAAGCAGAAATCACAACAGCTAGTGTGTCTGCTTGATATACAGTAGAGAAGTAATATTCAACATAACTCTTTTACACCAGATGACACATTCAACAGCACTATTAATTCAGAACAGGCCTATTAATCATTCATAACAAGGACCTCACAAACCAAGACTTAGAACCCATTTGAGGTAATATTAAAGTAATAACAATGTGATTCTAAAACAGAAATGGGATAATTGTGTATGAAATTATCTACAGGCTCTTGCCCAGAATGGTGATTAAATATTGTAAGATGGCAATTTCATGTCTTAATGATTAAAATAAACCATTTAGTGATTTATATAGATTTTACTGTAGAGAATTAACATTATATCCAAATGAATGCAGAAATACTTCACTGGTGATAGCAAAAACAATATTCCTAGATAAGGCAATAGTTATTAATTTTTTTTTTAATCGCCTATGTATGTACAGTGACTCATTATAAAAGAATGAAGTAGCAGTTTAGCACGTCTAGCACGTCACTTTGTTGTCGTTTCGAACAGTCATCATGAACCGCAATTACACGTTATTGTTTGCAGCAGGTTCTGCCTTCAAATATCAATATTGTATAGACATTGGTTATGTGTTAGGTTATATGTTTTTTGCAAATGCTTTGGATACGTTTCAGATGTACTTTTAGTATATTTGTTTTAAACATTTAAAACTGCGCTGCATTACCCCATTATTAAATTGGATAAATAAAGTTACATACTTAGTAGTAATGCAGCATTAAACATTAGTTTCTTGTGGCTAATCATTGGAGTTTTGGTTCCTTGCCACTGTCACCCTGTTGGCTTGCTTGCTGGGAGACTGCTGACGTCTAACTTAGCTTAGGGTAAATTGTAAACTTCTAACATTTTTATTGTATATATTTTATGTATTTATGTATTCTACTCTTGCATGTTGTGTGTAGTTCATGGTACTATTGCAAATCACTTATACTCCTGTCCCATAAGATGTTATCTTTTATATGCCATCCTTGTGCTAGAATGAATATCTTGCTCAATAATTTTGTGGGTTTTATCGGTTCAGTCAACCCTTTATTCATAAACATACTATAAACTTAGTATACCTAATTAGTCTTATACATCTCACACAATAATACCATTAACGCGCCTGACATTTGTTCTGTGTTTTATTATTATTCTTGTTATTATTCTTTGTTTTTTATGTAAAGCTGCTTTGAAGCACTGTAACATTGTAAAAAGCGCTATATAAATAAATTGAATTACATGAGTTCATTATAATGAAATAAAATCATGTGATGATTTTACGTTTCATGTCAAACGTAACAGTTATACTTTATTTCATTAAGCCATCTTTGAACATAATTTGTTAGTACCATCTGATTGATTTCTATCAGCAGTGGAGATGACGAAAGTTTCTGTCACAATGTCATCAAGCTGCGACTCTGCTGTTTTGAATTTGTGCATATTTGAAGTTACATATTATGGTTTTAAGTGTGTAAATTTTTATTATAAACATATAATGTTTATTGAATGTATTCATAAATACAATAGAATAAGACCAATAAATGTATCTGCCTAAAGTGTTTACAAATGACAACTGCCTGTTCTTCTGCTTCAATATTTCTTTGTATTTATTTTCTCATAGTGTTTTATTAATTGCAAACCATTGAGATTATTGTGACAGCCAAGGAAGCGCCAGCTACACCATCAAGAGAAAAGGTTTAAACCTCTTATGAGTGCTATGTGAGAAGTTGTACAAGCATAGGGTTTTAAGTTTTGTGTGCTCTAAAATTAGGAACAGCTTTAAGCCACATACAGCATGTTTTCTATGAAACATAATAACCACACCAGTCTTTTGCAACAATGAACAATGAACACACTGACAGATAAGTACAACCAGCAGAGAACTTAAAGCCCCAACTTCTGTGTACACTGTGGAGTGATGAAACTGTTTGTTTAAACAGCGCCAACAGATCTAATCCTAGAAACCTCTCTGCAGTGATGTAATCCACTCTTCTGAATCGCTGGTTTGTTATGACATTGAGCTCATTGCACGTTCCGGACGAACATGCTATATTAGGTCTACTGCTAACAGCCCACACAAATACAAACCACACTAAAAGAGTTATTAATCTGTCCCTTTAGGGGGGTGTTGTTGGCTGATCATTGCTAAGTAGAAAATCAGGAAGTAGGAAGTAGCAAATCATAATCCTCACATCTGATATAATGATCTGTAACATAACATGTATGTTGCTAGTAAGTTTCAAAAGAAGGTTTACAGAGGAAAAGTTCTGTAACTTGTCATAAAACCAGTTTTGGGAAATAAGAGCTGAAGGATTGATTGAGAGACAGAGAGAGAGAGAGAGATAGAGAGAGAGAGGAGAGAGAGAGAGAGGTTTGTGGACAAACAGACAAACAAACTGTAGAGACATAGAAAGACTGATAGACAGACAGAAAGAGAAACACAAATAGATAGAGATGAACACTGATTTGTTGCGGTGGCACAATGAGTGTAAAAGTGTAAAAACACGCTACCAGACAGACAGATATAAGAGTATATTATCCTGCCACACAGATTTGCCCTGGTCTGTATTGATCTGGCTTACATGCTCTGGTTAATTCATGGTTATAGGAGTGTTGGCCTGCATGTAGGCCGCAGAATGTGCATGTATGCTCACAAGTCGGACCTGCATCAGTACACCTGCTCTTCTCATTACACCTCCTAATAAGCAAGGTTATCAATAACTCAAAGTTGAATACTGCATATACAACGCTCGTGTCATTCTGATTCATTTACCACTGAATTCACTGCATGATACAACTGATGCAACGAGGCCCAGATGGCCCAGTTGAATTGCCAGGATTTTTTTTGCAGAGGACCAGCACACAGGACCGGAGTAAATTAAAATAGCAGGTTATCAATACAGCAAATTGTCAGTATAAAACAAACACCAGATGAGGGATGCAAAGATGCGCTCTGTTTATCCGCCGCATCCTGACATACACACCAGACTGATGATGAGTTACAGCCATAGAGCTGATTAACCCTTTAACTAGTCATATGTCAATAACTGTGAATTATTGCTTTATAGAAACGGAGTGACAGTTGTGATGAGATGAACAAAGATGAAAACGATAAGGTTTAGAGTAATTACCTAAACCCAAGCTCCAATCTCTGCCGCGTTGTTGTCGCCGTTCTTCGCTCTTTTGTGTCTTTTTGTGAATAAACCTTTTCTTGGACAACTGTGTATTTCTCTTTATTTTAAATAGATAATTAAAGGTTTTCGTATGAATGAAAGCGCTACATCTGCCCTGTATATTGCCCAGTTAATGCGTGTACAATGCAGATGGACCGACTCATTTCTCAAATAGGGGAATAAGGATTGTATAATCTGACAATACTAATGTTAAAATACAATTTAACTATTTTTTAAATTCATATGCCTTGTAGGTTTTTTATATTACCATTTATTTCTAGGGTAACTACGGCAGCATGTTTTGTCTGCATGTTTACTAAACGTTTAATAATTTTACCCCACTGTTAAATAAAGGACTCTTCCGGAGCGCACGGACTCTTAGCAACAAACAAATGTTTCCATCCGGGTTCCAAAATGATTATAATAGTTACAATACTATAATATAATAATAAAGTAATAAAGTAAATATTTTATATGCATATAAATAAATAGTCATATTATGTTTTTTAGACAGGTCTATCTTACAAAACTATAAAAAGTTTATACAGTTATGAATGCTATAAAATTACTATTTATTTAATATTCAGTTTAGTTTATTGCTTTACTAACGTGGAAGCTGATAGAATGTTACCGCAACGTTACTCTAACATAAAATGTCTCTTAGAGACATTTTAAAACTTTGTTTAGGTAATTAACGTTAACTTGATTCGTTTGTTTTAAAACAGTAATAACGAAACAAAGCAGCCTAAAGGGGTTCATTAAAAGTGCTTGTTCTGTCTATTTCCGCTTGATGGTGCCACCACTCGTGAATTGAAATGTAATGCCTATTAGAATGTAACTGTTAAGTATGGGAACACGATGAGTATTAGAATGTGTATTAGAATATGATGAGTATTATAAAGTTTTAGGTGTTAGAATGTGATGAGTAACAGAATGTGATACGTATTCAAATGTGGTGATTAATAGAATGTGTTGAGTATTAGAATGTTTTGGGTAATTGTGTTGGGTATAATATTTCACAATAATATATGGCCATGGTTTACACTAAGCCTGCATGTTGCTACTTTTAGAATTTATTCTCATAGTTTTGACTATTCTCATAGTCTTACTGTCGAAAATATTAAGATGAATATATAACAAATGGAGAACACAACAGGTTGTGTGAACACAACAGAATGTTGTTCACAACAATTGTGGCAGTTTGCATTTGCATAATCACAACATGCCCTGGTGACATTCACTAAATATTTAGCTTAACTGCAACCCCTGTATTTTGGAGGATAGGTAAAGGATCTCTAAAGCTAAGGTTAGTTTAGTTTTGCAACCGTTCTATCATTGCAAATCAATACAAACCTGTTGTGGTGACCTTTAACACATCACAGACTGTTTTGGCTGTTGAGCAAAGGTGACCCTTATTTATTCCCTCATTAACACAGAACACTCAAACAGGAAGTATGACAAGCTCAGTTAGTGGTAAGTCTTGGTATATTAATCTACACCAAACATCTCAAACAGGAAATGAGTACGACTAAGCTCCACAGACTTCAGTTGAAGAGCATTTGTGGTTTTTAAGCAAACTGAGAGAGTGTGAACGGTGTGTGTAATGGCCCAGGCTAAAGATCCAAACTCTGCCCTTCAGAAGCTAGACACTTTAGCAAGCCGTTTCTTTTACAAATATCGCAAAGGGAACCAGGAGAGGGCACTGGAAAACGAGGGTCCTCATGTGTCTGAATACACTCTTCTTTGGGATGCAACAAGTAAGTCAAATCAACCTTTATTGCAAATTGTAGCACTGTCACATTAATGTGTTTTTAAAACTAACCTATAAACACCAAGTTTCCTTTTGCTCTAGACTGACTGACAAAGTTCTGCATTTATCTAACCTGTTTTGTTTACTATCTTTTAAAAATACTTTACTTCCCTACCCTCTCTAAAATGAAGAATAAGTCGTGTAACTTAGTAATTAGGCCGATTGTTTAATGTATAAAATTTTACACAAGTAAAATAATTTAGCGCTAAGTGCAAATTTCTGTACATTTTTTTTGTTGTCTGACTTTCTGTGGTTTTAGACAGGAAGAGACCAGTTTCCATCCAACAGCATACAGAAACTAAACGTGCAGTTTTTGAGCTTCACATTGACTTGTACTGTTACATAGTCTGGGCTGCTCAACTTAATAACAGAAAGCATAAGATGAAATTTCACCTGAATATCTTAATAAACTGACTGTTATAATGCAGTTTCACTGCAAGAAATAAAAATAGTTTTCCAAAACATAAATAATATACTATCAATCTTATTTGTGCTTACACAAAAGATTTATATAAGAACAAATATAAGATATACAGATTTATCTATATAAATAAATCTATACATCATCTATTCATGTTACATCTGTTGTTACATGTTCTGTACAGTGAAAGAATGTTTGGCAAAGGCCAAAGAAGATTTCATGACAAAATGGGAGTGTCAAGCACAGGTAATATTGAGCTTTGTTACTGTATCTGTAATTGTGTCCTGCAGAAGTAATAAAATTATTGACCTCTAGTTTGTGCTGCTACAGAGCACATCACATCTAGATGATTTTGACAGACTTAAAACTCTCGGCACTGGTTCTTTCGGGAGAGTGATGCTGGTGAAACACAGACAAACTGGGAAACATTATGCTATGAAGATCCTGGACAAACAAAAAGTGAGTACAAAATGAACTCAGTCATATAGGTCTTTAATCTAAACTTTATGACTTTGAGCTGACAGAAAATGTATCTAAAGTCATAATACCTCTCGGGATGGATTTTAGCATGTTAATGGTTGAGACTTGTCAATGTGTTTGGTCTTGGCGGAAGCAGATCTGCTTACACTGCTGCTGATGATACAGGGCAAGTATGAAGACTTGATATTGCTACACATGCTGCAGTGAGCATGCAGGTGATGCTGCTGCAATGTAAGGAACAATATCCTGTAAACAGATCCAGACAGTTAAAGCTCTGATAGCTCGCTGTGGCATACTGCTTACGGCGTGCTAATAAGACTATTCAAATGTAGCGTTACAAGAGGAATGAATTGGTTACATTGGTTACAAATTACCTGAAAGCCAATTGGTTTGAAACACACTGATGTCCATGCTGATTGGCTGGTGTATTGGACTAGGAACAATCAGTCTGCGTCTGCAGAGGTTAAGTAGGCTACTGAACTAGATCGTTTTTCCTAAATGTAATGTACAGCCAGAGTTAACATTTTTCTACAATTTCAGTTGATTCTATCTGGTTGGATTTAATGTGGTTTTGGGCAAATGACATTATTTTTTAGTTGTGCATATGTATTTAAAGGGCAGAGAGGAAACAAACATATACTTGCTAACAGTATATAACAGATAAGCACAATAATGCTATTTCCTCTTTGAGTGTTATACAATGCTGTGTAACTCATTTAACCTCCAAAACACTTATAACACAATTCTCACATGATAACATTCTCTAGGCTGAAGTATAAGTACAGAATGTGAACCCACATTAATTAGCTTGCTTCACATTTTTGATTTGGGTCGGTAAGTAACTACCTAACAACCACACAGAACACCCTAGCAACCACCTAGCTAATGCCCTGGCAAACACTCACCTATATTATTTTTTTATTCACAACACCTATATTATTTTTAAATATAGGTGTTGTGTATTGTATTTTACAAACTTTTTCCTCAGATTGACTCTTTTGGTTTTGTTTATTCTTCAATATGACTGTTATTTTTCAGGTGGTGAAGCTCAAACAAATAGAACACACATTAAACGAGAAGAAAATATTACAGGCAGTGTCATTTCCATTTCTTGTCAAACTGGAGTTTGCTTTTAAGGTATAATAGCAGTTTGGTGTGGAGCTGAAATACACCACAATATGTATATTTTGCAAAAACATAACCATTTTACTCAAAAGCAAATAAATATATATCAGTAACATTATGGTTTTATGTTAAAATATTTTAAAGGCATGTTTATCTTTACAGGATAATTCAAATTTATACATGGTCATGGAATATGTCCAAGGTGGTGAGATGTTCTCACATCTGAGACGAATTGGAAGATTCAGGTATACACCTTAAAGCTGCAATCTGTAACTTTTGCTTCTCTATCTACATAAAATTGTATGTTTCTTGCAGAGTTATTTTCTTAAAGGTATGCAATTTCAAAAAGGCTAGAGACCTAGCCTTGAAAACATAAGATCGCCACACATCAGCATACATAGTTTGACAGGCAAGTAGGACATTCTATCATTGCATTTAGACCAAATGCAATGATTGGATACACATTTTATGATCCTACATCTTCCACAAAAGATTCAGACTACTTTACTGAGTGATTGCTATCAGGATGTGAAGAGACTTTTAACAAGCATAACAAAAAATGTGTCTGGAAAAAATTGCCTACCCTGCGTTTAACATGGATGAGTTTAAATTCTAGCAAATGCTGAAAGAAAAAGCTTTAAACGCTTCACCATCCTCAGCACCTACACACACATCAGGTCTTTTCTCAGTAGAGACGTGATATAACCACACATGAAATATCACAATCATTATCTAAACATCATCATTATCATAAACTGTTACAATTTTGGGTAGGCCTAAGGCAAGGGTTCAAATATCGTTTCAGCATTCACAAAAAATTTTTTTTTTTCCCGTTACAGTGAGCCAAATGCTCGCTTCTATGCAGCTCAAATTGTTCTTACGTTTGAGTATCTTCACACTCTGGACCTCATCTATAGAGACCTGAAACCTGAGAACCTGCTCATTGATCAACAGGGATACATTCAGGTGTGGACCAATGTTTTCTATGTTTTAGCTATATGTTCATAATTCACTGACCTTGGTCAGTTGTGTGCATTACTTCTATATTTGTATGTAATTTAGGTGACAGACTTTGGCTTTGCCAAAAGAGTTAAAGGCAGGACCTGGACATTGTGTGGTACACCAGAGTACTTGGCACCAGAGATCATTCTCAGCAAGGTGAGAAGTCATACTAGTACTTATCATTCCTCTGGAGCCGAGGTCTCCAATGACAATTACAGACCTGCAGAGTTTAGCTTTAACCCTAATTAAGCAGACCTGAAGCAGCTAATCTTTGGGACTGCTAGAAACATACAGGCAGGTGTGTTGGAGTAGGCTGGAGCTAAACTCTGCAGTTCTGTGGACCTCCAGGAACATGGATTGGAAAGCCCTGCTCTAGAAGTTCAACAAGACATCAACATTTTGTATTTCTGGTTTTAGGGCTACAATAAAGCTGTTGACTGGTGGGCGTTGGGTGTCCTGATCTATGAAATGGCTGCTGGATATCCACCTTTCTTTGCTGATCAACCTATTCAGATCTATGAAAAAATTGTGTCTGGCAAGGTCAGAGGAACTGTCTCAGCAATTTGCAAACACATCCCATCATATGCTGTAGCTTATAAAGCTGGTGACACACATATTGACTAGTTAAAACATGCTAATACTGCACTCAACACAGTTAACAACATGTTTTATCAACTGGAGCAGTTTCTAATCTCTGACAGTCAAAGAGAAGCACAAACCTAACAACCTAGTCAGTTCACTACACACTTAATGCGACTGGACATTCTGCCAAACCAACAAATCTATTGATCTCTGTACTATGCATATCGATCTAGAGATTTCAAGCAACGTTATAGCCCTGTTTTGTCAGTTTTGAATTCTTTTATATGTACATAGTAACACTATGTCAATCAAGTAATGTATACTGTCTCCAGGGCAGCTAAAAACGTTTAAAAAAATCATTGTGAGGACAATTGGCAACAACTAGCTCTTTAAAGACTAGGATCTTTAGACACCACACACTTCATGACTTTATCTGCCGAGCTTTTCTGTAGCTCAGTGATTAGAGCATGGCATTACCAACGCCAAGGTTGTGGGTTCGATCCCAGGGATTGCACATACTCAGAATCAATGCATAGTATAATGCGATGTAAGTCACTTTGGATAAAAGCTTCTGCCAAATGCATAAATATAAATGTAAATGATTGTAAACAACAACTGAGCTCAACTAGATCAGACTTGGCACGATTAGTGTTCACAAACAAATTACATTCATAATCGGCATGAAAATAGTTTGTCCTGGGCTAAAGACAACATATGCAATAATATAAACCAACAACTAAGCATCATTCTAAAATTGTCTAGTCAGCATTATAACTATCATGCAACCTAGATAGGCAGCAATTCTGTGACATGTAAATATTGCTTTTTACATAAAG
This sequence comes from Botia kubotai, assembly GCA_036877585.1. Lineage (NCBI taxonomy): Eukaryota > Metazoa > Chordata > Actinopteri > Cypriniformes > Botiidae > Botia > Botia kubotai. The sequence goes on from JAZGTI010015248.1 coordinate 11,641, forward strand.
TGTATAGGAAGCTTGAGAATTGATTGAGTGTAAAGTGTTGCTATGCTAAAAATGGTCAGGAATCAGACAGGAATTTAATTGTAAGCTCAAAAATGTATCGAATAAATTAAATAACTGACAAACCAGAGACACTCAATAAAAATGTCGAAAGGCAAATAGTCCAGTTCTCAGGAACAGCACACCAGCAGCAGAGAGGGAGGCTATAGACAGCAGGGTTGAGTAGAGGAACACTGGGAGGGAGATGAGCAGGGAAGGAGAACAGCTGGCCGTTGGGTGGGAGAGAGAACTTTGGAAGTCGGGCAGTGGAGCAGAAAACCGGTAAGCAGGATGATGAGGAAGGGTAGACGGAACCAACAGCAGGCAGGATGATGATCAAAAGCAATTTGATGGGCAGACTGGGACAATAAACGTGGCAGAGAGAAACAGAAAACCAGGACACAAAAACTAGGAGCCTAAAATAAGGCACTAGACTAGACTACACTAGAGAGGTCATGCAGCATGACAAAGCAAACAATCTGACAGAGGACAAGAGGGAGACTATAAAGGGTAGAAAATGAGGAAACAAGGTGTCGGGGTAAATGCCACAATGACAGCAGAGCACATGGCAGGCTGTCAAAACAAAGGCTATGTGCTCCAACACAACAAAACATGGACAATTCACAAGACAAACAAAAGCCTTGGTTGATCCATGGATTGATGATTTAGTAATAGTTAGTCAGTTACATTTAATAATGTATAATTTACTTACTATAGTAAGTGTTTGAATGTGTAACAGACACTGTAAAATAAATTACCTATTTTTTTTTCTCTTTTGGTCCACAATAGCATGTGCGATGCTGGAGTAGAATTTGGCCAGAATGGGGTGTTTCAGGCAGCAGTTTGTTTAATGGCCTACCTTTTGGAATAGGCCCAATGTTAGGAGTCCATCCATTTGGGCAGGTCACTAAGTTCAAAGCATTGGTGTCATGTAGTTCAACTGTGTTGCAATTGTCTATCAAAAACCTCTCTGCAATATTTTGGGAATGTTAAATTCTTATTATAAAATACATTATAAAAATAAACATTACAGAACGAATTGTATTAGGTCTTGTTAGAGGGAACACAAAAGAAGATATTTTGAGAAATGTCTTAGTGGTTTTGTGTCTATACAATGAAAGGCAATGGGTGCCACTGTTGTTTGGTACCACTGTTTTCAAAATATCTTCTATTGGGTTCCTCAAAAACCAGAAAAGTCATACAGGTTTAGAATGACATAAGGATGAGCAAATGATGAAAGAATTTTCCCACCAAAACCCTCTAGCATTGGTCTGGTGAAAATATATGTTTGTTAGAAAACAGACATTTAAATAGAAATACACAAAATGTATGTATTTGCTGAGTAGTGTTTATTACCTTATTTATTTGGACAATGATACAATATTATCAGACCCTTAGACATGAATCTGTTCATCTCTACAGGTACGATTCCCATCCCATTTCAGCTCAGACCTGAAGGACCTTCTACGCAATCTTCTGCAGGTGGACCTCACAAAGCGGTTTGGTAATCTAAAGAATGGAGTCAATGACATCAAAAACCACCGATGGTTTGCTTCAACAGACTGGATTTCAATCTATGAAAAGAAGGTTAGACCTTTTGTTCTCTAACACATTGTCCATACTGTCAGGATTTGAATTGTTTATTTAGTTGTGATATTGCATTGGTATGTTAGAACACTGGTTTATTTCTTTGTGGGTATACAGGTTAATGCCCCAATTATACCAAAGTGCCGAGGTCCTGGAGATACAAGTAACTTTGACGAGTATGACGAGGAAGATATCAGGGTGTCTGTCACAGAGCAATGTCCTAAAGAGTTCTTGGAGTTTTAGGGTCCATATAAAGGTGCTTATGTAAGTTTTTATGATT
>JAZGTI010015250.1:0-13543 GCA_036877585.1 Botia kubotai
TTTACAATTTCCTCGCTCGCTGCGGCACTCATTTTCTGCTTATGAAGAGGAATCCAGCAGACCAGCACGAGACAACGATATGGCGCAACCAAAATTATACTGTTACATGATTGGCTGTTAGCGTGTCACTCCCTACGTTGCTAGGTTACCAGAGAGCGAGTGCCTTTGTTAATGCAACCAAACTTGCTTCGCAACCTCTGTTTTCTTCCGATGAAGAATAAAAAAAATGCTTTATCGAACACATTTTTTATTAATATCGATCACGTGTCTATCACGATACATATCGTTATCGTTTTATCGCCCAGCCCTAATGGTAACCCATACTTGAAATGTGACCTCTGCATTTAACTCATCCGGTTGAGTAGGGAACACACACTGCAAGTCGAGAACACACACCCGGAGTGGCTGACAGCTATCACTGCTTAAGGGCACCTTAGTTGTTTCCTGGCAGCTGTGGAAATCAAACCTGCGATATCTGGTTTACAAGTCTGACTCTCTAACCATTAGGCCATGATTGGGATATTAGGCCTTGTTCTGGGATATTGCTAGGAAGGTGGTATACAATAAACTAAGGTGTTCAGTGATTTCTGCTAGTTGCTAGCGGTCGTCTCCAGGTGGAAATTGACAAAACAAAAATGCACAACTCTTCACAATAAGTCACATTTGACGAAGTCAAAATGTAGGAATCGAGCACACATTACCTGGCATGGTAACCATAGGTGTACCAGCCCACAGCACATCCATCCCCGTGGTGTGCCCATTACAAAGAGGGGTATCCAGGCACACATCCGCTAACTGACCACGCCTCACATGCTCCTCTTTGGGAGCCACAGGAGAAAAGATAATGCGTGAAGCAGGCAGGCCCAGATTTTGAGCGTACTGCTGGATGTTGGGCTCACCCACTGCTGGGAAGCGCAAGAGCCACAGCACACTATTGGGCACGCGCTTTAGGATCTACACAAAAAGCACAATGAGTGGAGCTGATTAAAACACACTTACATATCCAGGTCATAACTTACTCCAAAATCATAAGATTTCTTTCTGCATTAAGAACATAGGGCCTATTTTAAGAATAGTAAAACAACACATTTTCCTTCATATAGACAAAACCATAATGTGGAAACAAATAAATCTCAGTATTTATACTCTTGGTGGATGTGGATGAATTGCCTTTAACTCAAGCTAATTTAAATACAACTGTAATACTGTATAGCAGCAATGGAAATTTAATGAGATTTAATGAGAATTAACTAGGGGGATTCTCAGGGATTTTGTAAGATTCCACCATGCAAAAATGCAGTTTATCTTACATTGGCCCACATCTGCAGAGTGGGAGGGTCAATTTTATAGAGCTGGTTGAAGTTGCAGTAGACAACTGAGTCTTCAGGGAGGCCATACTGCGAGCGGGTGGTCACCACAATAGTTCTGGGAACTTCCTCTCCAGTTGCTGCCTTGTTGTTGATCTAAACAAAAGCATTAACACATAGGCTGCTAGTTGAGACCAGTGAAAAGACAAGCATGCTTCATGTGACCGTGTCCCCCATTTCTACAAGCTGGTCACCAAGTTTGTCACCAACACCAGTGGATAAAAGAATGGCTACAGCACATGCTGTCTCAAAGCGTGCTCTTCTCAGCCATACCTGCAAGGCTACAGTCCCAGACATAACAATCTCCTCCACTGTAAAAATCTGAAAAACAACAACATTTGGTAACATTCTGACTGCCTACTATGATATTGTCTATTTGCCAAATCTTCTCTCATGTAGGGGCTCAAATCAGCAGTTGATCAAAGGAGGAAATTGATCCAAGATTATTAGAATTATTCCACCAATTATATCACTGCTTAGAGGGGAAACAAGTTTGTTATGTGTGAATCCAAAAAGCAACACTCCACACCCCTAAATCTTTATATAAAATTACACATTGATTTAGAGATCTATATGCACAGAAATATTTTTATTTGGAATGAGATTTTTCCAATTATGTATTCATCGTGAACATGTTAACCCACTTACCATAACCTAATTAACTCAATTTTCCAGTTAAAAATAATTGCAAATAAGACAGCTTGGCTATATCAAAATTTTGGGTCACTTAAACACTAAATACTCACTGCATTTTATCTGTATATATTTTATCTGAAGTAATTCTGAGTTTTCCCAATATAGGCAGTTGTATAAAGAAAAGTGATCTCCAGTACATCCAAAAGAGAAGAGCAGGAAGAAAACCTGAATGTCTTAGTTTATTTAGAATGTGTGATTACATGTAAGAAAGGATTATTCAAACAGAATAAAAATTGTGCGCACATAAACTTTGTCAATTATCCACTGCGAAATTATCCGCAGTGCATTCAGAAAGTATTCAGATCTCATTCACTTTCCTCAATTTTGTTGTTGCAGCATCATAACACAATCAAGAATTCAAATTTTTTTTTCCTTAATCTGCACTAGTGTTGTCACGATACTGGAATTTCTAACTTCGGTATGATACCTTAAAAAATAACGATATTCAACACCATTTTCGATACCACGGGGAAAAACTGCCACAAGAGCTAAGATGAACCATTGTATTTTTATTAACTAATGTTATCAAAGTTTAATAAATACTGTAACAAATGTATTGCTAATTGTTCATTAATGTTGGTTAATAAATATATGATGAACAGATTTTAATTTCGGATTTGCATATATTCATTGATCAACGCACATAAATAGAGCGCTATAGTAAACACGGATGCGCAAAGGTGCATCCATCACATGCGAAAACAAACCTCACTGGAACGACACGAGGACACTGATATCAGCAACAATACTGGGCCATCTTGGTTATTATTTTAGTAATGTTAAAATGAGAGCAGTTACCAACCTCTCAAAACTATATAGGTCCGGGTGTCTGTCTTTCAGGTGCTTTGCTAAATTAGTGTTAGCACTGCTTTGTAACAATGCTTGTTATTGGCTTGCTTGTGTCTTTTGCCTTTCCATGTTCATTTGCCTCAAATGTAAAATAGTTCCAGGCAGCACTCCTGCTGTGTTCTTTCTCAACCAAAGCCAGTTGCGGCCCCGCACTTGCATCTTAAACACTAACGCTATTTAACCGAAGCGAATGAGACAGGTGCTGCAGTCACGTGTGCTGTGTGTCAACTCGCTGTTGGAGAGGAGAAAGTGAAAGTGACAAAGCTAGACTGCTATCAGTAACTGCGTTTACATGCACACTTTGTTTCAATCGGATTGAAATCAATCAGATTGATGAATCAGAGCGCAGTGTTTACATTAACGCTTAATCAAGTAATCGGGTGGAGGTGCGGTTTACATGACATGCTTCGAAATAGATTTGATCTTTTCACATGCGCACAGTGCACGAATACACGTTTCCCGCCATAGTGTAATGAACTTCATAACTCTATCAGAATGGCTGAGTCATTAGCTGTTTTCAAAAAAGGACTAAAAACTCATCTATTTCATCTTCACTTCCTTAACTAATCAACTAACACACTGCCATTACCTCTACTTCTATTTCTTTTATTAAAAAAAAACAAATCGTCTTCTTTCACTGTGTTGGAATACCTGAGACCTGTCTACAGCACTTATTCATTGTTTCTCTTATAGTTGTTAAAAATGCTTCCTTGTCCTCATTTGTAAGTCGCTTTGAATAAAAGCATCAGCTAAATGACTAAATGTAAACGTAATGTAAATTTAAAACACTGAGCAACATCGTGCTTTCATTAACCGTTCAGTTTTGCGTCGCCATCTGACAACAGCTGTGCTTCATACGTCATTGTGCAATTTGTACGTCATTGCACATGCGCAGACTTTAACACAGCTACTGCATCTCGGGAAATGAGTATTGGTACCGTTTCATATATTTCAGTATCGATTTTTTATCGAAATATCGATATTTTTGACAACACCAATCTGCACTCAGTACCCCCATACTGTGACAAAGTGAAAACAATTCTAAAAGCACCTTTCTGAATGCACTGTATTTATCAAGCCAGGACTGATCACAGACTGATCACAAACTAAATCACAGCCTTAAAGCAAAGCAAGACCCCCATAACCAAACATAAGCCTAAATCTACAAGCAGATTGAAGCAAACAACATCAGCCACATGCATTCAGGGAACACAAGGGGGCAGCAGTAGACCGTACCTGAGTGGTGGCCAGGCCGTTGCTAACAGTAAAGCCATTGATGGTGACCTGGATCTGGCCTTGGTTGATCATGTTAATGATGGCCTCAGCAGCTGTGTTCATTGGGATGACGGGCATGGAGAGCGCACCATTACTGTCTGTCACCTCCTGGCCCTCACACTCCATCTGACAGGGAGAATAATAGAAAAAAAAAAATGAGGTTGAAGCTTTCTAAATCTATAAAAACCATGGGATGAGATAAAGTTATTTATATACACAAAGTAGCACATAATTGTGAAGTGGAACGAAAATGATACGTTTTCAAAATTAAGCAAATAAAAATCTGAAGTGTGGCATGCATTTGTATTCAGCCCCCTGTACTGATACCCCTAAATAAATTGCAGTGCAATCAATTGCCTTCAGAAGTCACCTAATTAGTTAATAGAGTCCACCTGTGTGTAATTTAGTCTCAGTATAAATGTGAAGGCCTCAGTGGTTTGTTAGAGAACACTAGTGAACAAACAGCATCATGAAGACCAAGGAACTCACCAGACAGGTCAGGGATAAAGTTGTGGAGAAGTTTAAAGCAGGGTTAGGTTATAAATTCAATATTCCAAGCTTTGAACATCAAGGTGCACTGTTCAATCCATCATCCAAAAACAGAACAAGCATGCCACAACTGCAAACCTACTGAGACATGCCCGTCCACCTAAACTGACAGACTGAGCAAGGACAGCACTGGTCAGAGAAGCAGCCAAGAGGCCCATGGTCACTCTGGAGGAGCTGTAGAAATGGGAGAACGTGTCCAAAGGACAACTATAAGTTGTGTACTCCACAAATCTGGCCTTTATGGAAGAGTGGCAAGAGAAAAGCCATTGTTGAAAGAAAGACATAAGAAGTCCCATTTGCAGTTTGCCACAAGCAATGTAGGAGACACAGCAAACATGTGGAAGAAGGTGCTCTGGTCAAATGAGACCAAAGTTGAACTTTTTGGCCTAAATGCAAAGCGAGAGAGATTCACCTTCCAGCAAGACAATGACCCTAAACATACAGAGCTACATTGGAATGGTTTGGATCAAAGAATATTCATGTGTTAGAATGGCCCAGTCAAAGTCCAGACCTAAATCCCATTGAGTATCTGTGGCAAGACTTGAAAATTGCTGTTCACAGACACTCCCCATCCAATCAGGCTGAGCTAGAGCTATAATGCAAAGAAGAATGGGCAAAAATTTCAGTCTCTAGATGTGCAAAGCTGGTAGAGATATACCCCAAAAGTCTTGCAGCTATAATTGCAGCGAAAGGTGGCTCTACAAAGTATTGATACAGGGGGGGCTGAATACAAATGCACACCACACTTTTCAGATTTTTATTTGCCTAAAATTTTGAAAACATTTTCGTTCCACTTCACAATTATGTGCTACTTTGTGTGGGTCTATCACAAAATCTCAATAAAATACATTTAAGTTTGTGGTTGTAAGGTGGCAAAATGTGGGAAAGTTTAAGGGGTATGAATACTTTTGCAAGGCACTGTATAAGCTATACATAAGCTATAAGCTATATAAAGCGATGAGATATAGCTTCTTTATTTACCTTTACAACTTTGACATCTGGCAGGCTTTCAAGGAAGGCTTTCAGATCTATGCCATTCAGTACAATACGATTGTCAAAGATGTGTCCGTTTGACTTGAAGTCAATGACTGCCTTTTTCTATTGAGCAAAAGAAATGTTTAAGCCATGTTTAAGCCATGTAAAATTATCTACTGGAAATGACAAATTTGACAAAATCTTGCCTTGAGGTGAGGGAACATGTTAGCATGATCTCCAATGAAGAAAGTGTTGGGCATGTAGGCCAGCTTCTCAGAGTACTGCTCAGCTACCTCAATTGGAGACGTCTCCTTATCAGTGATGATGTAATCCATGAATGGAGCTCCACTGGTCCCAGGGTAGCCTAGCCACATGGCCTAGGGTACAAAAATTCAGATCATTTAAAAGCAACAGCACACCTCCCCTGTACAATTTAAGGTATAACATATCCGTAACACAAACAGTGCAGTACAAGTTACATCTTCTGGGTTATGGGTCTGCTGAAACCTGTAAGCCCCGAGTATGAGCAACAGTAAATGATGCCTCAGCAATCAATGCTAATTAAGGCCAGTTCACACCAAGAACACTAATAACAGGAATGCCAACCATAAAGATAACTATAATAGCATCCAAACCAACACACAATAAAGCTGTTTCTAAGCTTGCAAGCTGCAGTACATGCATGAGCCCTTCAAATTCAGAAGGATTTGATTGGCTGTCAGTTTTATCATTCATGAGCTTGGAAAACACGCCAAAAGTGATCCCAACAACATTGTTTCTGGTATCTTTACTGTTATAGTTGTGATGTGAACTGTGCCATTTTCTTATATTTAGAATCATTTTTCAAACATTATCTCTCTCCTTATCTTTAGTATGCAATTAACATTATGGATTAATATAGATGACCTTCAATTAGAAGGGCACTCCAACACTTACCTGAATGGGTGCTGGTCGTAATGCAAACAGTTCGTTGCGTGCCCCCTTAGTATAACCATTCATGTTGACCAGGATGTGGATTCCATCTTGGTGGATCCTGTCAGCCGCTTTTCCATTACAGGGAATCTATAGATTAAATCAAAACAGGTTTGTTAAACTGGATGGATAATGAAGATCATACCCTAGGCATGTGTACTGCAGCGATGAATCACCTGTGAGAGGTCAATAAAATGATGAGCCTCTGCCATGACTTTCACCCTAAAATTGGTGCTGTCATCAGGGCTGAGTGCATAACAGAACACCTAGAAAAAAAGCAGAACAGTATCATTAAATGTTCACTGGTCAAATCAAGCCTATGATACGATGATGAAATGCAATAGACTCCTTACCTCAAACTTCTCAGAGTTGTGCATGCCAGGAATGGACTGCATCAGGTGGGACGTGGGATGGTTGCCGAAATCTGAACTAACATAGCCCACACGCAGACGTCCTCCACTGGCCTTCAGGTCTTTTGGGTGCTCAAAGGCAGGTTTGTGCAGAGCATTGATCTACAGAACAGCAAACAGAAGCATTACGCAATGCAAAGAGCAATGTCTCTGCTTATCCCCTACACACCTTATCCAGGCAGAGGTTGCCGTGTCTCTCTGCAATTGCCTTGCGGAAACCATGAGACAGGGGGTACAGCATGCTGTGGTGGGGGTGCACAGACGGCAGACGGTTCTTCTCCAGCTGATCAGCCACAATGCTCACCAGCTTCTTCATACGCTCATCATAATCTGTCCAGTCGCACACAATCTGAGCAGAAGAGTAGAATATAAAGTCATGCATATAAAGACAGGCATAAAGTGTTTATGAAGTTTACATACCTGTAGGCAGTGAGCCAGGTTACAATAGGCATCAGGGAAGTCAGGCTTGAGCTTTAAAGCTGTGCGGTAAGATGCAATCGCCTCAGGAATGTTTCCAGAATCCTTTTTTGACAGTCACAATAAGAACATTTCTGAATCCAAATCAATTTTATTACCAATGTAATTACACAGGCTGACACATTTCTATGCTTATGGGGCATAGAAACATGGGGGCATAAACATGTATATACTTTCCATATACATGACTTTTATATTGTACAAACTGTATATTCTATCCCCTAACCCCCACCCTACCCCTAAACCCAACACACACACACACACTTTGTAATTGTGATGAGGTCTGAAATGACAGGAACAGAGAAACATGAGTGTACCAGTGTGAAGAATCAAACCTTGTGAATAGAGGCCAAGTTACTGTGAGCATCTGCAAAAGCTGGGTTGATCTGAATGGCACGAGTGTAACACTGCAGGGCACCCTGGACATCCTGCATCTCCTTCAGAGTGTTGCCCATGTTGGAATATGCATCAGCAAATGTGGGGCTAATTCTGTTCAGTGGTTTACAATAATAAAAACAGATGAGACTTTAAGTGACACCATATCTTAGAAATGATAAAACTTAGCATAGCTATGACTACTGAGATAAAAAAAAAGCAAAGTGAAGCATCAAGTAACAATGTGCAGATTAGTCAACGTGCCTGATGGCCTCCTTATAGTGCATGAGAGCTTCCTGGAGTTTCCCCTGCTGCTGCAGAACACTGGCAAGGTTTGAATGGGCTGCAGCAAACTCTGGGAACACCTGACCAACACAGACATGCATAAATCAAGACAAAAAAAATTACAACAGAATAACATTTAGATATTGTTTCTGTTTTGTATTTTACCTCTAGAGCTTTCCTATAGAGCTGGACAGCCTCCTCAATGTTGCCCTGCTCACGCTTGATGTTGGCCAGATTGTTAAGGGAGTCAGCGTGGGTGGGACACAGACGCAGGGCTGTATTGTAGCACTCCTCAGCTTCAGAAACCTAACACAAGACACATGAGCTGGCATTAGGAGTGAACGAAAGTGAAAAATATCAGACCACATTTAATTTATCAGGCAGGATCACAAACATATCACAATATTTTTTCCCACATTGTTTGAAGAATGACAGACCATTTACGCCAGGGCAGGGGCATGCAATATATCAATATTAGATTGTGAAATATTACAATGTTTAAGCATTGCATGGCATTAGGAATAAACAAATAGTTTCTTACATTGCCCTTCTCTTTCAGAGCATTGGCCAGATTGCAGTAAGCATCAGGAAAATGAGGCTGTAACTCAATGGCACGACGGTAGGTGTCAATGGCCAAGTCAATCAAACCTTGCTCATAGTATACGCAGGCCAGGTTCCCATGGACAACAGCATGGTTCGGACTCAAGCTGAGGGCACGGAGATAACCAGCAACAGCTCTGTGAAAGGAAAATATACCTTTATAAAGCCAAAACAGACAAGACCAACATTTTCAAAAGTAAAAGATGTGACTTTTTACCTGTCAAAGATACGAGCCTCTTTCAGAACATTGCCTAAGTTGATGTACGCATCCAAAAAGTTTGGATCCAACGTCACTGCCTGTAAACCCAATGAATATGGTAACCCATATCTGTTCATATTTCAAACATGAAATATATTTTAAAAAGTCCAAATATGTTTAAGGTAAACCTTCTCAAAGTGATGTATGGCCAGCCAGATCTCTCCCTGGGCATTGAACACACAGCCCAGGTTACTCCAAGCCACGGCAAAATTCGGCTGAGTTTCAATTGCCTTCAGGTAACAAGCCTTGAACAATTCAAAAGTAAAAACCAGGAGGAAGAGGAAGTAGAGGACAGATAGAGGAGGGGTTGTAAAAGAAAAAAAAACAAGATCAAATAAAAAGGAAGAAAAACAAAAAGGGCAGACAAAAAAAAGAGTTAGAATCTATTCTCACAAAAAGCAAAAAGTGAGTCTACAGCATGGGCTTGCCAGCGCAAAATTCTGCCGCGCAAAGCTGCACACTTTTTCCTGCGCTGCGCTAATCCAACCAGCACCTACACTCCAACCTACATTCTTCAGTTATGAGTTTAAAACAAAGAACGCTTTTAATTTATCCACTTACCAACGATACAAAATCAATGTTGTACTTCTGTATTTAAAAGGCACAACAAATTTTACACTCAGTCAATTCACAACCTTAAATGCAAGAGTGGCATGCAGGTGGAGGTCCCTGTAATGCATGCGCAAAATGCCATACGGGTGGCAACTTGGGTTTTGCCACACCGAGGTCGCAGCGTGCGTCGTTTGCGCTTGCGCTCAGTATCGCCAGCTCAGGGTGCAGAATACAGACCTGGAGCAATCTAACTCCCAACCAGACAGGCACACGATTTAAAACCCTTTACCTTTTGGGGGTTTCAAGTGATGTTAGATCCCACAGCCAAACCCATTTTTTGTATGAAAAGGTTATCAGTATTATATAACGATTGCCAATGGTGTGGTGTAGGGTTGGGTATCTACTGGGTACCATGCTAGCAGGGAGGGCGTACAGGTCTGCAACCCGCAAGTCAGGGAACGAGGGGAGCAGTGGGGTATGGTCTGATCATGTGCCATTTGGTCACATTTGAAGGGATTTTGTCGCTGCGCTGCCCTTGCGCCGCTGCAGACTCACAGCGCATTGTCTGCTCAGCAGAACGCTGCAACTCCAAATAAAGTAGAAAAACAAAGATCCAAATGAACAGGAAAAATAAATCAACAAGTAAGAGAGTTAGAGGGTTCTTACTGTGCTTTCGTTTGCTTATAGCATCCAATCCATCTTTTTAATTACTTGGATATTACTTTTTTCTTTTGCTTTCACTGACTATAGTTTTGTTCTTGCTTGTTTTTGTTCTTCAAAGGTAGCCACAAGACAGAAGAACTCTGGAGTAAGGTGTTTTTCTTTTGTTGACAGTTACAAACCCGTTACCATATTTTTGGACTTTGTCTGGGGGGGTGGCCGCAGCTGGAAGAAGAGGAGAAGACTGATGCTGCCCTAGTGTTCCTTTCCACCGGACCGCACCTACGCAGGAATAGTGTCACCCACCTGAAACCTTCTAAATAACAATATCAGTGGTGGAAAAACCAAAAGAGACAAAATAAGAAAACAAGAGCGTTAGTAGAAGTTTGCAATCAAGACATTTCATATGGATATCAAAACTTGTACTGACAGAACAAAGCGAAATAAGAAAAAAGCAAAAGAAAGCTTTATCAAATGATCTAACATTAGTTTAAACCCATGCGACGTATAGGATTTTACCTTTTTAGAGATAGGAATGTGCTTAATAAGGGGTCGGGAGTGAAGAAAGGCTTTAAGAATTACAAAATAATTTAACTTATTTTACGCACCACATTTTAAAATACAGAAAATGGAGGGAGGCAAACTGGCTTGATCTTACCCAAATGAACTGATCACATATCTGGGAATGTTATTGGTAATCATAACATAAAAAGGGGAAGAAATTTAATTATTGATTCTCTTATTTTCCTTTGTTGTATTCTTTGTTTACACAGTTTAATACCTTGTTTGCTTTTTCTTGTCTTGAATTCCTTTCCTGAAATTCTTGACTCCTGTCCATAGGATAAGGAAAAAAGCCTGGGGTTTAACGATTCATAATCATCTAGAAGCCTCCACAGCTCTGAAATAAAGAGGTCATTGCTTGTGTCGCGCATGTATAATTCTCTCTCTATCATAGTATCTGACGCGTGCAATGGAGTGCCGATAGAGATCTGTCTGCCTGGCACAGCCCAGGGTGAACGCATGGTGCTCAAAATACATAAACCTTCCCAAACCCAGTTAGCCATACTATGCTGAAGGTCAACAATAAGCAAAATGATTTGGGGCAACTAGTTAACTGCACTGCGAAGCCCTTGAAAAGCATGTCTTGGCTTAGCTGTCAGGTCAGGCAGACAGTTCAGAGCGCGCACACTCCACAGGCCCTGAGCGAGCGCGCGGGGGATTAGGAGTGACAGAGCAGGTGGGGGGCCTCTGGCAACCCTTATGCTCTTCCTCACTCCGCCCCTCTGGGGCACCAAATAAGAAGGCTTCTAACCAAGAAGAACTCTCTACACAATATCCCACAGACCCACTGAAACCAAAAACGGCCATACTGCCTCACAGCAATCCTAGAAGGCATTTACAATGGCTAGTGCTAGTCAATGCTAGTTAAGAGAACCAAACTGTCCACTTTAAAGCTTTAAGGCGGATTCATTTTGAATAACACAAAAACAGGATAGCGTGTTTAGGTTAGAAGCCATCTTATTTCTTGCATAGCAAAGATTACTACCTTCATCAGTCCATTTATATCTTTAAGACCGAGCCAGCAAATTCCCTCCAATCAATAGACAACAGTAAAAAAGCATGCCAAAACAGCAGTATGTGTTTTGGGATCCCAGTTTGTTGAGACACAGAGTAGCCCAGCCTTTCTTTCTGTGTGTGGGGGTAAGACGTAGCTGTCCAGGCCGGGATGAAGCAGAGTGTTTAGACTGAGAAGCACTGGAGTGGGAGAGGGCAAACAGATGGGGTGTTTGGGGGAGGGGGGGGGTGTCTCTAGTCTACCAATCCAAATGAACAAAAATCAATTAATTTTATAAAGAGAGAGAGAGAAGAGTACTTATGACTAGTTAGGTAAGACACATGTGACCCTGTAATTTTGTGTATTATGCTGTAGTGCAGGAACACTCTAGCTGAATGCTGGAACTGGGTCTTTAGTGAATGGTCAAGAAAGCTGCCATGTGGCTGTAGAAGACGAGTAAAGGTAGCACACTCTAGAAAGTGTGTGGACAAGAACTAATGCCTAACATCCACACCCAAAGTACAGGAATGGCTAGGTCTCTCACAGGGTATATAGTCTACAGCTACAATTGTAAAATTAAAACCAATATAAACCATTGTGTAAACGTGCAAGGGCCGACATATTTAAACATACCTTTGCTTCCTCAAGGCGGCCAAGCGCTTTAAGGAGGTTACCCAAGTCACTGCGAACACAATACAGATCCTGTAATAAAGGACAAACAATCAACACTGCCCGACTACGGATTTTCCTAGTCATCTGGTAATCATTCATTTAGTCCATTAGTCAAAAAAAAAACACATTTATAATAATTTAATTGCGTAAACATGTACTGGGGAGGGGAGTATTTGATAATGGTTTGAGTTTCAGGGATGAGAATGTAGAACTGTTAACAATGTTCCATATAACATTACAGAGAAATACTAAGCCATAATAATGAACCTTTAAAACATACATTTAATGCATAAATCAATCTGTGAGCCACGGTAAAAAGACTATGAATGTGAGAATGCAAAGAAATACAGAGCCTATACATTATATTAAAACAATTAACTAAATAAAGCAGCAAACACTACATTAAAATAGTGTCTTATTAGACATTATCAGTCTTATATGAGAAAGGAACATCTGACATTCTGAAACTCCTAACATGCCATTTAGTGCTTTGCGTTCATATCCTGGGCTCTTCTGCATTTCAATACATTGTATGCTTTATTAATAATGTGCATCACGAAACTTGTCATTTGGTCTTAATGAACACTTTTGATGTCCTTTCATTTCATAATTACCACCATGACAGACTGGGTGACTAATAAACAAACATTAGTTTGACTAAGCTTTTTCTCTTTGAATACTCTTTGAAGAGTATTCCAACTAGGGCTGGGCGATAAAACGGTAACGATATGTATCGCGATAGACACGTGATCGATATCAATAAAAAATGTGTTTGATAAAACTTTAGATATTTTTTATTCTTCATCGGAAGAAAACAGAGGTTGCGAAGCAAGTTTGGTTGCATTAACAAAGGCACTCGCTCTTTGGTAACCTAGCAACGTAGGTAGTGACACGCTAACAGCCAATCATGTAACAGTATTAAGTTTGGTTGCGCCATATCGTTGTCTCGTGCTGGTCTGCTGGATTCCTCTTCATAAGCAGAAAATGAGTGCCGCAGCGAGCGAGGAAATTGTAA
>JAZGTI010015251.1:0-13543 GCA_036877585.1 Botia kubotai
AGACATGATAGTGGACAGTTGATAGTGTATTGCAAAACTACAAGAGGCACTTTAAAATAAAAAGAAAAAAAATCAACTTCAATGACCAACAATGTTTATTTTATTTATTTTGAGTAGTAGCGTTGAAATCCAGACCTTTAATTTTTATTTTAAACTTTTTATGACCTTGATAAGAGAGTGTTAGTTTTGAAACAACTTCTTGAAAGCACTGCTTATCTCCTGAATCATATCAGAGGTGGTAGTAGATCTGCCATGTTTATGGAAGGCCTGACGATTACATTGCCTTGTTAGAGATGCAGCACCAAACGCAGCTACCAGTGAGGGATTCATGCTGGAAAAAAATTAAAACTTGCATTAAATAGGAAGTAATATTCAATGATTCAATGAACAACTTAAGAAAACCTTACCCTGTAGTTGCACCTGATGAATTGAATGCCCAATGGGCAAAGACTCCCAAAGAGCCAGACAGGAGATCACCCTGTCCCCCACAACGGCGCCCACTGCCCTCTTGACTACAGGTTAGCACTAAATACAGCCAGAAAAAACACAACTTAGACAGAAAGAGAAACAGTGTCCTGGAACATTCTAAAGCATTTTAAGTAAAACACTGACTGTTCTTTCCATCAGTAATTATGTCCTCTTCCCCCTTCAGAACCAGAGTCAGGTGACCCATGGCGATGCTGAGCTGCTGGGCACTTCTCTTGTGGTCGTTACTGTCCAGAGGCTCATGGTGCTAAAACAGTTCAATTTAGCATGTATATGGCAACTGTTTGTCTATAGCGGTTTTTGATATATATACATGCATATAAATTTTTAAAGTATCTGTTTATACATATAAATTATACATTATATACATTATAAATTATTATTTACAAATATGAGGTGTAAATGCAATCCATGTTTGTTGACCACACAGAATTAGATTACCCAAGATGTTGTAAACAGGGCCATAGTCATACATATAAATAATATTAGTACAGATAATTGAAAGGTATTAGCACATCAATAATTCTCTCACCATGGCTTCATACAGACGACTAAACTCCATAATGTTAGGTGTGAGGATTCCTCGCTGATATCCTTGAATGACTGATGGTTCTTTCACCACTAACCAAAGTCCATCCTGGATAGAGGAATATAAACATGCATGTGCAACACTTTATTTAGAACATATTTAAAAAAAAATGTGCACAATCTGAATACATATATAAAAGCCACGTCTGAGCTGTCATTTTTAACCCAGTTCCCTGTATTGGATGCATTAAACCCACTGGCAAACATCAGTGAAATATCCAGTACTTACAGCATCAATGATGATTGGGATACTTCTGCGCTTTGACCTCTCTATAATCTCCTAAAAAGAAAAATTAAATTCATTGTATATTCATTAAAATTACTGTATTCATCCAACTTAAATATCAAATTAATCTATGTGAAATGCATAATATCGGCAGGATCTCTAAAAGTGATTTAATCTACTAGTCTAAATTTGGACAGTTATTTTTTTGTACCATTTTCTAGATTTTATGGTAAATACTGTAACAAATAAAATTAAAATACACTCTGGGCATTTTTTTAACCAATTCATGAGGTGCATCCTGGAACACACAGTATTTTTATGCATTCTTAAACGTTGTTATAGAGGCTGGATACCCTTGCCTGTTTTATCTTCACTATCAGGTATTGTACAAAAACACATAGGCTCAATATATATTTAGCTACAGAAATATTTAAGATCAAAGGTTTCAAGATCCGTGTGTCCAAACATTTGACTGGTACTGGATATTGCACTTAATATATTAAAAGTACCAAACAAAAATTTTATAGAAATTATATACCCACATACACTTCTGGTCAGAAGTTTAGGATCACTTACTCATTCATTATTAATATTTTAACACATTTTTTTAACATTAGTAAACTCTTTAAAACTATCAGATAACACAAAGGTAGTTATGGGAATAATTAGTTGACTACAAATTCCAAATAAACCAAACCATGTTTTATTGTAACATTTAATGAAGCCACACATTGCCTAGAATTTGCAAAAATATTCTCCTAGTTTTTGAGGCATCACCCTGCAATGATTTTTAAACAGTAATTTAGTTCAATTCATCCCTTTCTAAAACTTTTTTAATTGTAGATTTTTAAAGACAGAAATTAATTTAAGCTGTCATAATTATATTAATGTCTACAGAACTAATTTAAAACATTTAAGGAAACACCTTCAGGTTGAAAGACTTTTAGGATCATTAGAAAAATTTCAGGCAAGTGATCCTAAACTACACTCCTGATGATAAATGCTAGTGTACACCCTTAGAAAATTAACAATAATGCTTTTTGTTTTACATATTAATACTGAATACCACATAGGAGTGATCATCACTCATGCCTTTGCATTCTTCAGAAGCTTATCATCCCTCCCTAGACCTGGCCCCACAACCAGACTGTGAAGTCTGGGCAACCATTTTTCGATCTCCTCCACGGCATTGGGACTGTCTCTAAGGGTACAGGTAAAGGAGAGAGCACGGCACGTTATAAAAATCATACCAAAATCTCCCAACATT
Source organism: Botia kubotai (assembly GCA_036877585.1). Classification (NCBI taxonomy): domain Eukaryota; kingdom Metazoa; phylum Chordata; class Actinopteri; order Cypriniformes; family Botiidae; genus Botia; species Botia kubotai. The sequence goes on from JAZGTI010015251.1 coordinate 2,568, forward strand.
CAACAGTCCAGAATTAAACGTTTTTTAGTTGGCCCAGTACACTACATTATATCCTTTGAGGTTCATATTGAAATGTTTGTAACTCTTGTTTATTTTCCACCAGAGATATTAAATACAATTCACTTATAATAAATGTTTGCATCTAATAGGATTTCCTGCTCACAACACTGAATGGACGATGAGCTCAGGACTGTACGACTTGATCACTGGGGCTGCGTCTTTGGTGCAGAACACATGAGACAGATCAGCTCCCTAAAAACAGAAAAGAAGGTAAATGAGCAAGACACTGAAATGAAAAACTTCACACATTTTTTGAATGGATTTTAAACTGAATACTTACAGCTTTTAAAGCTGAGATAGCTGCAAAATAAGGTGCTCCTGTGTACCTATCAGAAATGTTTAAATGTACATTTTGAAAAGTAGATTTTTCAAGATCACATATAGAGAATTAAGGATAAAAAGAAACAAAACAGCTAGCAAAGTACCACTACACTCATTGTGCATGTTTATCAGAACATGCTGTACTTTGAAAATACCACTTTGCTAGTCATTTGATAAGCCCCAAAAAGACCTGTGCTTCACTTACTCTTGACATCCTCCAATGATTCCAATACGCCCGTCCTGACCCTTGTGTTTCTTGGACGTCAGTGGAGGAATTGTGTTTCTTACAAGAGGTGTGACATTGTCCTTTGCAGTCATGCCCAGAGAGAATGAGCGCTCTATGACTAAGCAAAAACAGTAACAATTATCAGTCTAATCACAATGAGTTGCATCACTTAGATATACTAGTCATTTCAAAGGTCTATGTTCTGAAAGAAATGTTGACTTATGCTGTTGTATGCTATTTTTCTGTGAAACACAAAGGCAGAATTTATTTTAACTTCATTCTGCTCTTTTCCATACGAAGACAGTTCACCGTGACCACATCTGTCAAGCTACAAAAAGAACATGAGTTCCAAGTTGTATGATAGATTTTTGTGAAAAACAGGCATAACTGTTTCCATCTATTGCAGCTTTCAAATCTCAATATTCATGCTGCATATTTGAACTGGCTCATTGTGCTCAATTATGATTCAAGATGGCATTTGGCATCATGCTTGGCAATGTATTGTGTGTGAACATAAATAAGATTTTAGATCTTCCATAGACAGAAGAATTAGCAATGAACAAATTCTGGTCTGTTACTTAAAAAGGGATAGTATTATGGTTACAAATAGACTAACTAAAAGGTGATTTTTTTTGTCCTTCTTAGAGCTTGACAGATAAAGACACACACTAAAAAACAGCATCAAGGAAAAGTAATGCACAAATTTTATTTATCACTAATTCTCTAAAATGTTCATTGGTATTATAGCAGTTAAACATCCAAGTAAAATGTCGACTCTTGACAACATAATAAAAAGCAGATAATTCTTTATTAACAAAATATTATTTTACACGAACATTCAATGTCACCCTTCTCCATGAGCAGACCTGGGCCAGCTGGTTGGCTGTGGCTGGCAAACTCTGTCAAAGCAGACGGACGTTTACGGTTTCCGAAAGAGGCATGTGTGAGGGATACATTGGGTTTTGTGTGGGGGATAGCAGAGGGCTGTGTGGTGGGTGGTGGTACAGATGTTGTGCTGGGTGGTGGTACAGATGTTGTGCTGATGCCTGTGAAAATCTGGCCCAACATCTGCAGCATCTGCAACTCTCTGGAATGTTCTTCCTCCCTGCGCTTATCCTCGACCTGAAGACGCTGCTCCTCAAGCCTGTAAAAGTTCTCTTCTGCTTCCATGCTCTGTTCTAAAAACTTCTCCATCAGTTTCTCCAGCGACATGTTCGCAAACCGTTTCTTGCTTCGCCGTGCCCTGCTGGCTGAGGATGAGGCTATGTTGACCTTTGGCAGGTTACTCCGTTTAGCTGGAAATGAGCCTTTGAAAACAAAGGGCATAAGAATATTACCAAAGTATATATATAAGAAACATAATTTACGAAACATGGCAAATCATTGTGGGTTATCACCAATCACAATAAGTTATTAAGTTAAGTACGTACTTATGCCACCCACTGTCACTGGAATGGTGAAGGATGGATATTCAGTTTTCACTTGTTGCTCCATAAAGGAGCATTCACCACTGCCATCGATGTGAGTCTCCTGCAACAGTTCATTACTCTCAGCATCTTCATCCAGCATCTCATCGCCTCCAACAGCAACACTATCAATGTCCTGCCTCTCTACCTGGGATCTATTGCTCAATATCATCTCCATCTCATCGTAGAACTTGCACATTTTGTGGTACTGACCATTTTTCTTCGATCCCTCCTTCGCTTGATAATACTGCCTCTTTAGGCTCTTAACCCGTATCCTGCATTGGTCCGGTGTCCGATCGAAGCCCAGCTCGCACAGACGGTTCGCAACGTCTCGATATACGTGGCTATTCCTAAAGTTTCCATCCAGCGCCGTCTGCACGTCGTGTTCACCCCATATATTTAACAGCGCCCTGGTCTCCATGTCCGACCACAGGAAACCCCTCGTTGCATTCACTAACATGATGTTGTATAAGCAACCGAGCACTTCAGCAAACTAGCGAGTCTACCGTGGTCTTGCATATATTAAACGGAGACAGCTGCCTCGAGAGCTGGACGATGTTTCACAGCATGATTTTCAATGGCATGGTGACAAAGGCCTGGCCGAGTAGCAGACATTCACAGTGCTGATTTGAGCAAAGCTGCTTATAACTTCACCAGTGTTTACCCGCGCCAACAGCACCGAAAACGTCACTGAAAAGTTGCGTACTACGTCAGCAAGATTGTGCGGTTCACGATGCAAGGGTGAACGCACAGTGAAATTACTTTCAGGATACATAAAGTATGCATTTATACAACAGCAAACTGGTTTATGTGTATTTAAGCCAAATTATGTAAGCCAAATAAAATAAAACATGCAGTGGTTTCCAAAATGAGTGGTTTCTGAAAATATAATATTTTAAATGCTATTTAAACCTGGACATAGAGTTTTAACTTAATTAAACTTTGTTAAATCATGCTGGCACAGTGAATCATAAAGTTTTCACAAACTTGTCCATGCCGGATCAGGTGCATGTTGCCACTGAAGCAAGGCCAGGGGAACAATACACATTTTCCCTCAAATTCTTGTGCAAATTACACAATAAAGCATTTTCTTTAGTAACCTCAGATTTTTAGAGCACACTGTTTACGTTCGTCAGATGCCAGTTTTGACTTCGTTTGCTTCTGCGTTTACCTTTATCGTACAGCAACAGAGACGAAACAGTGGAAATATGAAAGTTGTGGGGGCTCTTATTTTGTAATTACACATCAGATAGTCCTGAAACTGTGCTGCTGACACTGTGGCAAGGTGTACTCTCACTCTGAGGAGAAAGCGGTCTGTGCAATCTGGAACTTTTATTTTTATAGCTTTTTGTTTTAGATGTGTGTGTATATATTTATACTCTCTCTCTCTCTCTCTCTCTCTCTCTCTCTCTCTATATATATATATGTATATATATATATTTATATATACTCTCTGTCTCTCTCTCTCTCTCTCTCTCTCTCTATATATATATATTTATTTATTTATTTATATATAGAGAGAGAGGGAGAGAGCTATGGTGGGGAAAAATCACGTTCGCTAGACCAGCACTTGCATTCAGATCAGTTCTCTGACGATTTTACCGTAATACGCAGTTTATGCACGACTGTGCACACGCAGTTTATGCACGACCTTGGCGGCTAGATTGACCGCAGCGAAAAGAAAACGTACACGCACTCCGTCATTCTCAATCTATCAGTTTGGGAAACCAACCAACGGTGAAATGCGATCTTACCAATTGACAAACTTAGTGGCTGTTCAGAGAAAATGAAGACGGCACGTTTGAGTGGATTCATCAAGTTCACTGGCCAACACAGTTCAAGCAGAAAGAGAAAACTGGAGCTTTGTACGGGGATTGACTGCAGTATCCAATCAGACGACAGCAACAAAGTTCAACATTTATTCTGATTATGGATTTGTGTTGCACAAATTTGCTTGTTCAGACAGAAATTTAAGCATATTTGTCCGCCCTCTTATAACCACCAGACTTCCACTGACGTTATCTGCTGTCCCTCTTACGCGTGATAACATACAATTCAATATGTTGTCCATCAATGTATCCTATCAAGTTTACAAGAATATGATTTATTTTGCAATGCGTTTTCCGAGGATGTCAAAGCGGACGGTATAAGATCATACACTTTAAAACACATGGACCAATAGCCCGTCCGCTGGCTTGTTTATATTGGTTTATAAATTTAGTTGAGTTTGCGGAATTGGCATGTGTTTGGAGTCATGCCTCAAGCCACAAGGACAAAGAAACCCGACGTGAAAGTCGTCATTCTGGGGGACATGAACGTGGGAAAGACTTCACTCCTCCACAGATATACGGAAAGGAAATTTAAGGACACTATAAGCACGGTCGGAGGGGCGTTCTTCTTGAAACAGTGGGGACCCTATAACATATCCATATGGGACACCGCAGGTAGGATATCGGCCTGTACTTTTAGTCAAACAGGTGTGTGTATCCAAAAAAAACAGACAATATAACATTTAATTTAATGAAGTACAGTAGTACATTGCAGTACCTTTTCTACACACGTTTTACAAACACTTAAGAGGAAAAAAAATATGTTCAATTAGAAGTGTCCATGTCAGCTTAGGAAAACTGTCAAACTAAATTCCATGAATAAAAGTGCTCATTTGCGCCACAAAAACCTGAATGTTAAAGTTCAGGGTTGTAAGTTAGCATGTCAACTGTCCATCTAATTAAAAACAATATTAATGTTAGATAAATGTGTTTTAAACAAATTATTATAATGATATGTTTTTATCTTTTAGTTACTTGTTTGTAAAATACGGTTTCTTTGCATTTTTTGTCACAGTTGTGTAGTTATGTAGTTTTATACAGTTTTTATTTTTGGATTATATTTGTTACATGCTTATTTAAGGTTTGAAGCTACGCATCTTATAGTTTTAAATTGCAGCACTTTTTGTTCCTTTTTAAGATGGCATATTTAAGAACTGGAATTGTAATGGGGAAGTTCAAATTTCAAAACACATTATATAGTAAAACAGATGTTTTATGTTTATATTGTTATATAGATGCTTCAAGTTTTTTTCAGCTGCATGTCTCATCTCACAATAAATGCTTTGCTAGACTTTTGGTGAATGTTTGAAATCGTCATCTATTAAAGGCAATTGTTAAACAAAACGTTTGGTCTCTTGAGGAGTAATAACAGAGGTTGCAAACCAATGACAGAATTGAGCAACCAAGTGTTTATATATGCAGAAATAATAGTAAAATAATCAAAACTAATAAATAGAGATTTAAGTAATAACAAAAAAAACTATTATAGTTTTTTGTTTCTTACATTCATTAAATGAAAAATTTAGAAAAAATATGGAAAATATGTGGAAAAGAGAGAACCTGTTTTTCTGCTCAGTTCTTATGGAGTTTTATTTTGTTATGCAAGACATGTAAAAACATCTCTCTTCTGCTCAGTCACTTCCTATGGAATTTTATTCTGACAGTTGACCCTGTGTAATAGTGTTTGTGGCAAAAAGTCACATGCTTGTGAGCCAGTCAGAAAGAATCTGTGTGCATATACTTGTGTGTAAAGAAACTTAAGGTTCCTCACTGTTCGCACACAATATGTTGGGCATAAGAAAGCTGTTAATTCTGTATTTAAGAAGTTGTGCTCTGTTTTTCAGTATGCATGTGTTTGATTTAACACGTTTAAAAGAAATGTATATATACCATCAAATACAAATAAATATACTGTCATGAGATATTTCTTATAACTATTGACATCCAGTCTCAAGAAACAAATTACAGGATGTTTTCAAACTGATTGATGGCTCAATCTATTGAACTGTCATCACCATTAGAAAATATAATATTTATATATTGTTTTAAAGGAATCCATTTTGTGTTTTTGTTGTTTCCAGATATTGTTAAGATCAAATCAGTTAAGTTATCTAAAAATACCTAAGGTACAAAAACGTAAGATGATCAGGTGATCAAAATAATAGTTAATAATAGTTATAATCATATAACTTGTTTTGCAGCTGCTTTATAGGGGTCAATATTATTTGGTGCATGAGGTGGAGAATGAGAAACAAAGCTCTCTCTCACATCCCTGTGTGGCTTCACACAGACAGCAGAAGCAACTGTTGTAGTTCCTCTCACATAGCTGCTACATATTTTTACAACAATGAACTCTTGTATTTCAGCTATTACAGTTCTTGATATTCCCTCAAACTGTGGCTTTCTTTCTGTTAGTCTTTTATGCTGTCTTTCTAAAATGACCTTGTTTGTTTGACTAAGTGGATTTGGCCCATCAGAAAGATTCAAGTTTGTTTTGTCATTCCGGAGTTTTGTTTTGAGTTTGATCCGTTTGAACTTTGTACCTATTTAAACAGCATTGTGAATGTTTGTGCTGTGCAGGTCGGGAGCAGTTTCATGGCCTTGGCTCAATGTATTGCCGTGGAGCAGCTGCAGTCATATTCACATATGATGTTACGAACTGGCAGAGCCTGACAGAGCTGGAAAACCGCTTCTTGTCCTTGGCCGACACTGCCAATGATGACTGCATTTTTGCCATAGTGGGTAACAAAGCAGATCTGACAGATGCCCATGTTCAGGGGGCAGATGCAGACAGTGCGCAAGGGGATGGACCTGTTGTAACATGCCCAACCCCTCCCATGACTCCACTTATGCACAAACAGGTGAGCAGAGGGGATGCTGTTGCCCTCTATGGTCGTGTGCTACGGTATAAAGGTTTGGAGGAAAAAGCCTGCCTGCCTGCCGAGCAGATGTGCTTTGAGACAAGTGCTAAAACAGGTTACAATGTGGACGCTTTGTTTGAAACTGTCTTTGATCTGGTTCTACCCTCTATCCTGAATAAAAGAAATGAGGAGGATAGTCCCACAGTAGACCTGGAGATGCCAATGGAAGTTAAAAGGACTAAAGCAGAATGTTGTGCCTAAAGCATAGTAGACACGAGAATTATGGGATTGTTTAATTGTTTTGTGGAGATTGCCAAAAGAGAAATGGATCCAAATTAAAAATCATAACCACCACTAGTTGTTTTAGCTACCACAATGCATATTAAATATTAAAACAAAATGTTTTCTATGAATAAAGTGGTAAAAGCACTTGGTGATTATGCTTAAAAGTATATCTGTTCTGTTTTAGATTCATTTTTATGATTTATTATGTTTTTTTTCTTCGTTCATTTGAAATGGTCATGATATTGTTTTGCTTTAAATGTTGAAATTATTATTAAAAATTACATTATTTTGAAAACTATATGAAATGTTTTTCCGGTTAGTCTGATCAGAGTAAAAAATAAAGATTCCCAAAGTTTGGAAAAAATGTGTTAGTCTGTATGGTTGTATGTGAAATCTTAATAATGTCTTTCTAAACAGATTATTAGATTATATTTATACAGATTATGTGATTAGAAACCAGGTTATAGTTAGTCACCCAGACTAAGGGACAAAAGGTCAGACGTCCTTGACCAGTATACAGTTTTCACAAGTTTCCAAAATAGTACTTATTTGGGGAAGATCATTGTCATGATTGGGTTTTATTCACACTGTGATGGATTGTAAATATAAAGTTGTTCAAGAATACCTGTATGCATAATTCAAATCTATATAAACATTTGTACATTTTTCATCCTTTTTGTGGCAGTTTTTACAAAAAAGATTTGCTATGCACTCTATATATGTTATATGTTTATAAAGTTTATAATCTAACATATATTATATTGTTCCTCATTAACATGAAACAACACAAAGTAACAAAAAGCATTTATTTTTCTGTTATTCAATAACATAGCAGTTAAAAAATAGTAGTCTTCAAATAATTCTGATAATAAACTTTAAGTTCACATAATTACATTTAAAATTTATTTAGTAAAAAAGTAGTGGTTTTAAAACAAGCAAAACAATGGTGCTAAATTATTTTGTTAGTTATTAGTATAATTAATTATTAGTATAAAGCTCTCAAGTCTTTATGACTGTATATGAAATTAAATGAGAGATGCTATATTCTCTCTCACCATATTTTAAACAGTAATACAGGTACAAAAACTACACAATGATAATTGTAATTAACCGTAATGGTGTTGATATAGTTGCACCATTGTGCACAATTTTGCAAAGTTCATAGATTACATCTGACAGGTTCTTCATACACACTGGGTAGCGGCTGATGCATGAGAGGAGCTCAGAGTGTCTCAGAGGCAAGAGAACTGTGGAAAGATCGATCGAAAGACGTCAACCAGAAACCGTCCTTGTTGGCGAAGTAGTGACATGTAAACCTTGGCCCTATTACACTTGAGTGGGGCGGAAATCTTCTAGACATGAGCTTGGAGAAACCAGTGACTGGCCACCACCCTCATCTCCAGCCGATGTGTGTTGTGTAATTGTGAGAGAAATTACAATTTAGCACAATGTAAAAACTCAAAGTTAAGTATTCACAGCAACATTCACGTCTGTAGCACAAACATTGCATTACATAACAAAACCTACGACATTTATTGTCTATGTTTAAGCTATGAGCCTTAACAAGACCTAGATAAAAACAGAGACCTTTGAGACCTTTCGAAGCTTTATAGCATTATCAAATTACATTTTGGATTAACACCAAAAAAAAGATTAAAATATTTCAGTTTTTCAGAGGTTTAGAGAATCTATATCTACACTCACCCAGGTCTCTCAACACAAATATTTTAACTGATCGCCATAACTTTTTATTTCAATTGACAGCTAAAAGCTTTGAATACTCCCACCTGGATCACCATGCGCCTGTGGTCCTTGATTATGCATTGGAGATGGTGGTCCTCTTTACCCTGGTAATTTCTCCAGAACTGGAGAAAGCGCTTTAGCACACAAGGTAAGCCAGGAGGGCCTGAAAGAACAAATTAAAGAAAAATTATTAAGGGGGTGTCACACTTGACAAAACAAATATATATGTATGTGATGTGATGTGATGACAGTATATGATGTCACACACCAGGGCTTTTGTTTGGAATGATTAATAATACATTTTATATATTCAATATGTGACTGCAAGACATGTTATTATTGCATTGTCGACTTTTAAACTTTTTTGTGAAACAACTAAAATGAGTTTGCTTCATGTTTACAAGATTTTTAGATCCATGCCGAAAGTCTTTTTGCGGTATGAATGTGCAGGTCACAAATTGAAATTCAATATGCATTGATTAATAGAAAACAGTAGGCGGTATTAACACACTTTGTCCAACCAACAAACTGAAAATGTGTTGTAGCTTGAGGGGACAGCAGTGTAAATGTGAAATTGGCTTGTTAGAAGTGAAATGTATAATTTCCGCACCAAAAATTACTGTTTCCAAACTGTTTCCCTTTGTCTGTAATTTGTTGGTTGATCAAATTGTTCAATCGTTAAGTCAGATTGAAAAGCAGAATTAAAAAGATCAGAGCGAAAAAGGTTACCTGGGGGTCCAGTATCTCCTTTAGGTCCGGCAGGTCTCCTATCAATGATTCTATTTTATTAGGTGATCCTGGTCCTACAGGAGAAAAGGGATATCCTGGAACACCTGGAGATCCTTGGGAATGCCCAAGCAAGAATCTGAAAGTCAAATTTACAGTATGGTGGCTGTTAAACTGATGTTAAGGATGTTATAAAAACATCGAGTTTTTGTTTGAGAATGGTGACCCTGGACTTCTTGGTGGGACACCAGGTCACCCTGGATTTAAGTGTCTTGATGGGCCCAAGGTAGACTTAGGAGACCCATGTCTCACAGGAATAGGAATCCTTGGTCCTCCTGAAGAGACGGTTTGTGTTTTGCATAAGTTTAAAATCAAGTGTGCATTTGCAGACTCGCTGTGCTAAGGAATACCTTTTGTGTTTTTGTTTTGTTTCCTTCCCACACCCCTTATTTTACAGGGCATAGACAAGTAGTTATTTTTGCAATAACTAATAAAATAATAACTGTTAAATGTAATGTTTATCAAGTGATATTATTAACAAATCATTGAGACAATGACTCAATCTATAATACACAGTACAAACCATATTTATTCTTGAGCAGGTAATCCAGGAAAGTCAGGTGAGAAAGGTATCATTGGGTTGTCAGGTTCCCCAGGAGATCCTGGGTTTCCAGGGCATCCAGGTAAATCAAACTGTAATTATTGTGCCAGATATTAAGTGTTGTGATGTGTTGGTGCACATGCACCTTACAGCAAAGGCACTTGTTTGATGCTTGTAGAACCTGAAATGTCAATAAGAACTGCAGGGAACATGTTTACAGAAAGTGTTTGGATAACATTATCCAGTTGGTGCTGTAAATCATAAGATTATATTTTGACAGGTTAGCCTGGTCTACAGTCTACAGGGGTTCTCCAGTTCCACATGGAGAGAAAGGCGAACCAGGAGATGGCATTCCTGGATTCTCAGGAGAAAGGGAGAACCTAGTGAGTTTGTGTTACAGTCTGATTAAATGTGGATAATAGGATTACTGAAAGGGGAATTAAAAAAATGCAGGTAATGGGAGAAATTCATTAAAAATAAATTGCATCCTGTGATAGTGTTGTTTATTTGTATGCCATACTAGTGTTATTTTGGCACAATTTGCCAAATTTGCAATTCGTTAAATGAATTGCAAATTTGGCAATTCATGAGTCATCCTCATCACTCTCTGCTGATGACTTCGCTACATTCTTCATCAACAAGACTGCAACAATCAGTGCTCAATTTGCCACACCTCATACTGACATCAATATTACACCAGCAACTCCACTAACACTCACTTCTTTTTCTCAGCTCTCTGACTCTGAGGTCTCCAAACTCGTGCCATCCAGCCATCCTACCACCTGCCCACTCGATCCTATTCCATCTCATCTTTTACAAGCCATTTCCCCCGCAGTCACACCAGCTCTTACTCATATA
>JAZGTI010015252.1:0-13542 GCA_036877585.1 Botia kubotai
TCTCTCTCTCTCTATCTCTCTATTCCTCTTTGAACGTGTCAGTGTAATTACGGCTTCTGTGATCTGTCTGACAGCTGTTTAATGTCAGGGAATCAAGAGGGGAAAGGTCACCCTTTTTGTAAGTGTGTATGTGTGTGTTTGTGCGCACGGCCGTAACTGTCTTTTCCATTAAGCCCCGCGCTGAAGTAACCTTCTATTGCTTGATACCTTCTGCAAATAGCCATTGAACATAAAATTGGATGAAGGTATTGTCTGAGAAACAAGATGCAAAATGAAGAGATTGATTCAGCTGTGTGTTAACCCCTAATAATCCTCTGAACACTTGACATGCCACAGAGGAGAGAGGAGAGCATTTTCAACTGATCACCATCATGCCACTCCAAGCACTTATGTAAGTAAACACCATCTTATAAGGAACATCACCCTGAAGACATGGAGCTCGTAATGTGTTCGTGGATGTATAGCTCAATTTTGTTTTCAGAAACAATAAAGGCTTTGCCATTCCATTAGCTTTGTATGAGGAACAGACTAAGATTGCGTTTAAGTGGCAACAGCGAAGCAGCTCGGATGAGCGGCCAGAAATCATTTAGTCCCCGCATGAGTGGTAGTTATTGAGAACATAACTGACCAATCAGAAGCGAATAATAGAATCCGAAGATTCTATTGTTATCAGAATAGCACATAATAACAATAGATTTGATGTCGAGGTCAAATGCCTTCGGCTCTCGCATGTCATGTTACTGACTGCAATAAGACAAGTTTGAAAATAACTACTGTGTCACTCAAACATTCAAAGTTTGCCAGGACTCTGATGGAAAGCTGACCAAACCAAGAATTTGATTTATGAGACTGTCATAGACAGACAACTCATGAGATTAATTACAACCACCAGCTATTACTGGTAACAAAATGAAGACCGGCAACTGGCAATTTGGCCACGTTTTGTTCTAATTAATTTTTACTGCCATGCTTCTGAAACCTCACAACATAAATCTCTCAGAAATGTATTCATAGCGCTTGTTCTTTACCCAGGAGAATTCTGGCACTATTTGAAGAAATGGCTCATATTTTTAGAATTGTATTTAATTAAGTAATAGGCTGAGTTCCTAAACCACTTCCTGGCAACTGTGACTTAAAACTTAAAACAGGAAGCACAGAGGCTCTGACTAAATGTGAGGTTAAAGAGCAGAATGATGAACGTGAGGTTTGGATGCTGTTTCTTATTTATTGTGTTTTTATTTTGTATTTCGTGGAGTGTGTGTTTACATGTCTGTTGACGAATTCTGAGCTTGTGTGATGCATGCAGTTCCTCTCTCATTCAACAGAGGGCAGTGTGACACGTGAGAACATGCGATTCTTCCAGTCAGCATGTTTGTGAGTGTGTTCAGAGAGAGAGAGCGAGAGATAGAGAGAGAGAGAAGGGGGCTTTATCCTTCTTCATTTCATCATCTGTTTAATTAAATGATTGATTTCTCTAGAGTATCATTCACACTATAAAACCATCATACCCCAATAACACAGAATCACACCCTTTCCATATTTACAGTATGACCCTGTTTAAGCTATTTACAGAATCGTATTGATGTATGCATGCATGCATGTGTGTGTGTGTGTGTTATGACAGATCCTGCTGTATCAGGAGGTTAATTAAAGCTGTTGTCCTGCTGAAGAGAGGAGAAGGTGACTAAAAGGTCATTCACAGCACTGAATTTTTCCTGAATCAATACAAAGACCTTTCAGCACCGAGACCATCAAACCAGAGCTGAGCTTCTCCTCAGCCATGGTCTCATATAATCCCTTTAACTAGTTCACCCAAATACGCATATATATCTCTTAAAGGGGACATCATTATGACAACAAAGTTAAAAATAGATGCTTTAAATAATATCTCCTTTAGTTATGTGCCTAAAACAATACTAAACATATTGTGATAGCACCAACTGATGCTGAAGATCCAGATAGAACAGACACAGTGTGTGACAGGCTGAATGCAGGAACTGTGAGGAACATGATGATGAAACGGACGCTAAACTTTACTAGAACCAGACTTCTAACTTTTTGATGGTATTGATTGTCAAATATGCATAAATTCAGAAAGATCTTTCACACGTCAATCCAGCATCTAAGCTGCAGAACTGCAGAAATTGCCATGGATTTGCGGCGTATCCCGCATGCTTATGGATAAACCTGCATGCTTATTAAATCGGCAGTGAGACCCGTCTTCAACAACAGCTCCGTACGAGCCGCCGTCGCCTAGCAAGTCTGGCCACGGAGGGAATCAGGCTGATAAATGACAGAAAAGTGCCTCTGCTGCAGCTATTTTCATACTTCCTGTGATATCAGGCTGAAAACTTCATATTTCACGGGATAAAAGGGTGTAAACTTTAAACCCCTCAAACTCAGGTGCGAACGCACCTTTTGGTTAACACACCGTTTACCTGGAGCTGTTTAATCAGGAATTGTTAAAAATTGTTTGCTATTCCCTTTCATCCGTGTTATGGTGCAGGATTTAGAACAGAATACCCACAATCCCTTTCCACACAGTGATCATGTCAGACTCAACTGAGAAGAGAGACTGTGTAACTGTGTGTTGTCTTAATGCACAGACGTTATTTAATATCCACTGACTTATGTGAGGAAAGCCAAACAGTTTTTAAAATGAAAAATTAAAACAGAGAGAATAATTTAGTTTTTAAAGGTGACAGATTTTCATTTGCCTGCAGATTTTTTTCTCACTTCACAAATCTAACCAACCATATTTAAAAACACAGTACAAAACAGCTTTAAGGGCTGCTTAGGCTACTTTCATACGCATGTACTATATAGCATCTCTACACACACGTACCCAAACACATACAAACTTCCTGGGCTGCTCTACTGTTCCCTTGAGCAGTGGAAGTCTGTTGCTATGGTAACTTATCAGGAGTAGAGCTAAATTGCTAAATGAGTATTGAGTGGATCAAGTGTATGTCCCGGATATCTGATTTATATTTTCTTCTGCACCGCAATCTCACTTGCTCTTTCTCTGTCCGTCTGTCTGATGGTTGGACAGTCTCTCTCTGTTGACAATAACACAGTTGGGGCTTGTTTGGTGAACATGTAAACTCACTCAGGCAGCACAATCTTTTCTGCCTCTGTTCTCTGCGTTTGTGTGAAGAAAATCTGCATTCCTGCCAGAACTCGAAGAGGTTTCGCAAATGCTATTGATCCGTGTATTTTTTTTCTCACTTTCCCTCGCCGACTGTGTCGAGTGCTCAGGGATCGCCCCTCCGACACCAAATGTCAGGTGTTAACCAGTCAAGCATGAAGAGCAGAGTGTGCTGAGATTTCTGGGGTTTAACTTTGTTTCCCCTGTTATAGTCGCCTCTTGCTGACAGGGGCGAAACGCACACATACACACTCACAAAAACGCACACACATAATCGCAAGAACAAAAGGCTTTGTTCTCATTCAAATGTCACCAAAGCATTTCTCTCTCAGAAGAGAGCAGTTTTCTGGCGGGAAGGCAGAGTGGCCACTGATTGGGACTTTAAAGGTTAGTTCTTTGTTCCAGCGCTTTAGTCAGACAGGAAGAGAAGGATATTGGTTTATGTTTTGTGTAAATCAGTTTTGCTTGAACATCTTTCTTATTTATGCTCTCTCTCCCTCTCTCTCTCCCTCTTTCCCTGTGACAGACAGTCTGTGAAATACAGCCTGGATTTTTAATGCTATTTAAACATTTTTGGTCTTTTTTTTTCATTTTTCATATCAGAGCAGGTTACACTTCATACAGCACTGAATGTTTATCATTGTAGGGTTATCTTTAAAAGTCCGTTTCTGCATAGAATCGTATCTTAATGTCTTGGTTACATAAAACTTACATAAAAAAGTTATTGGCCAAGAAATATGACACCGGTTATTGAATACACAATGACCTGATGACATTTCGTGATATGGGAACCTGCAAACTTATTATGGCTTTTCAGTTGCACAATTAATCACCATAACAATGTAAACAAAAAATAAACGAACGCACACAAAAATATCAAATCATTGTTTATTACTTATTTGTATAACTACAATGTATTTAAAAACATGTGACAACTTTCCCTGATTTGACCATTATAATACCTTACCTTACTATATCTATATTGTGTTCACTAGTTTAAAACTATTACATGAATATGATGATGAATTTACAGTTTGAAGCACAGAAATCACCAATTATCCTAATTTATGGCACTCTTAAATCTATGTGTCTGAAACAGCGAGCAGAGTCACTACTGTAAAAAAACAAATGTTTGTGTAAATAGACTTAATCAACTGATAACTGATAAATATTAAGATATAGCCCTTATCTCAAACTTCCCAATGTGCCAACTTGCCCCGGTCGCCATTTTATAAAATTGTAAGATAAGTACTGTTTAAAAGGTGTTTGTTTATTCACAATCATATATAATGTTTACCTGTTGGATTTGTATGCATAGTGAGTGTTTGTATATGTGGTAAATGTGTAAGAAGTTTCGTTCCATCTCCTACCGAGCAGATAGAGAAGCAATAATTAACGTAATTCTTTTCTCTGAACCCGTGGGTTTAATTAGTCACTCACTGATGACTGGAGCTTTTAATCAATTCCAGCACCAAAATCTCATCCACTCCGTCTCCACCTTTTAACGATCAGCGAAGCGTCCCCGCTGACTCCTGATGACATCATACTCCACGCTGCCTCTGATGGCTCAATCTTTATTGAAGGCTGTCAGACTTAAAGTCACGCGGGTGCGAGAAGATAAATTATTGAAGGATCAAAAGATGGCTACCTGCTCTCGTTCTTGCGCACTACATTTCCCATGACTCAGTAATTGCTCCTATGGAGGATATAACTGATGAGATGACGCTGATCAAATAAAATAAAGCAGGCACCAGAGAGGGTGTCCAGCAGGGGTGCTTCAAACAGACCGCCGACCACCTGCTGCCCACCGGCATTATTCAATTTCTCCCGCAGGTTAATTTTGCGCTATAATTAGGTTTGGCCCGCTAGGAGAAATGAAGAGACACAGTTCCTGTTACAAACACTAGGTGCCGCCACTTTAGAGAATCGCATCTAAAAATAAATCCCTCTTTCCCAGTTTCTAGGTGAATGTAAATGAATGTTTCAGAAATAAAAATGAAGAGAACTGTAATAGTGTGTCACATAATTCAGGCAGTTCTTTTGAGTCTTTGCAGTCATTCAGAGGGACGTTGATTTGGACTGAAGCCGTTTCTTCATTGTTGAGTTAATTTCACTGTTAAAAGTTGGAATTAATTGGAGCAAAAGTTCTCTCTCTTTCAAACAGATTGTGAAGAACTTCTGACAGTCCCCATACCACAGCTCCACAAGAACCTGGAAACTTTTAAATGATGAGACATCACATCTCAACACTGTTTGAGTATCTTTGGCTTCGTGCAATATGTGAACAAACGTGTGTTTTTAATGACGCTAAATGCTAACGTCATTACAACTGTTGGTTGTTGTCGCTTTCTATCTTATCTTACTCCGTTAACATCAATATACTTTTACTTTAAAAACGCAATGTTACTGAACTGTGACCATGAAATGTTCTTGCATTTTCTAATGGTTTGTGCAGTATTTGTGTTGTATTTGTTGTGTTGTATTGTCGTTGTAGGTTACACCACATATAATGTAATTTCATGTTTATTCAGTTCATCATTAAACTGAATTGTACATCCTCATTAGGCAGAACATACAGCAGCACAAAATAAAGCCACATGCATAATTTTCCTATATTACTGTACATGCGGTTTCTCGCACGACATTAGCTGGTACACATCATAATGCACATACACAAACAACAATTATGTCTAGTTTTCTTTACAAATCTTGTTCAACATCCATCACTATAGCAACGGTGCAGATTTACCCATAAAATGAATTCAATGCCTAAATACACAAATCTGATTGGATCACAGAAAAAATCGGATTTGAAAAGCAAATTTAAATTGTTTGTAGTGTCAAATATAGTCTGACTGGTTAGTTGCGTTCTGCGTGAGTTTTGGCATGTTTCATCTGCCATACTGTAGGTATTAAAGTAAGGTAACACAGTAACCCAGAGTTCAGACGTGTGATCTCTCTCTCTCCCTTTCGGCTTTTCCCTCGCCCCTCATTCCCTGACTTTAATTAATGTGACTGACTACACACACCTTCACAGGAGGGCCAATTAGACCCAGAGACTTTGAGTGTGTGTGTTTGTGCCTTGTAAAAAGAAGAGTTTGAGAGCAAGAGCCCTCGCACTCACTGACATTTGCCAATTTACCAGTTTCTCTCCTACTCTCTCTCTTTTCATCTGTGCATATGTGCACTTAATCAGATCTGAATTGAACACAGCCTTTTTAGTCAGAGTTTTAGAGAAGGATTAAGATTTCTCCGGGGAAACCAGACGCTTTCCATAGCGATCGCACTTGTGGTTTCCACAGGGACAAAACTTCAGCTGGAGACGAGCTGAAAAAGAGAAACAGGGTTAGACAACTTGGAAATGTCTTTGGAAAAGTCCTTAATGGTCAATTTGTTAAGTAGTGCCTTGTTTTACAGAGCCTTCCAAAAATATTAGGTCAAAGCTGTTTGGAAATATATGTATGTGGTGAGCTTTCGGTTTTAATTTAAAGGTGTTTGAAAGACAGTTTTGAAATTGGCTTTATCACCGTATTTCGGTGTACTTTAAACATCATGTCAAAATTCATTTGAGAAACATTTGTCCACAATGCTGTATTTTAACAGTTTGTTCTATTTGTTTCACAGATTGTTGTGATTGCCTGCTAATGTGAACTGGAGATGATGCAGGTTCAAAAGGTGACCTTGAGTCTAATCGTTGGCTAGGAAAGAAGGTTTCTGTGTGCACATTGGTGAAACCCAAGTTGTTTCTCTGTTATCAAATTCAAGGTTTATTCTATCGTGTTCTGAATGTTTGTTTGTTTGTGAATCACACTTTTTGGCCATTCACACCTCACACCTGACGTCTTGTAAGGAATGTGACACTTGGACACATGCTTTATCAGGTCCTGGATGTTTCTCACTTCACCATCTGTTCACTAAGTAGCTGGTGTTCTCAGAAGTCACAAAGCAAAAGTTAAGATATGCACACACAGTTTCTGGGGTTTTCAAAAATGGGAACGCAAATCCCAACTCAGCATGTGGACAAAAGGCAATTTAAAAATTTGCATTTGTTTTGCTGCATGAGGCTGCCTGAAGTATTTCACAAGCAAACTAATTAAACGTAAAATGTAGAAGAAATGTTTGTTGTGATCTGCAAAATAAATAGCTTGGCCAGACATTTATTCACATTGACGCTTGCTGTTGCACCTAAAATATTAAATATTTTAGCATTCTGTACCTATATTTTTTAAGATTCTGTTTCTCTGACGAATTTGTGTCTTATGCTATTATTAGAAGATTAATGACTCTTTCTTGTTTGTTCTTTCTTGTCTTATAACTAAGAGTAGTGTCAAAATCTCTATTTATATATTTCTAGATCTCTATCTCTAGTATTTTTCTCAGTTTTTCATTTTTCTCTGTTTGTGAAACACGCAAGTTAAGCTGTTAAACGTTTTTTTCAAAAAGATTGTTATTATGTACGACCAGCTTCCAAACATCTATGGAGTGTAACTGAGAACTCCGGTTAATGAGCGGGACCTCCAGGAATACCCGTCTCACTCTGGTTTGTTTTGTTTACTGAGAAACACTGTGTTTCATCATATTTCTCCTTTTAAAAAATTGTTCCATTTGGGAGCTGCTTAAAGTTCCCGTGCCAACAACCCAGAAAAGTTTTGGGTTGAATAGCTGTAGCATAAATAGTTGATGAGTTGATGACCTTATTTTTACGACAGCTGAATCTCAAAATTCTACTAACAGTGAAGCCCACATGACCACGAGGGCCCGGAGACGATAGGGGCCCGATTACTGTGGATGTCTGATAGCGATCTGATCACTGCTGAGATGACTGAGTTGTGTTTAGTGATGCAATTACAGAGCTACTGTAAATACTGTGTAAAAGCTACTAGATGTCTTATGTCGGCATCTATAAAACTAAAACGTCATAACTGACCTGCTATCAGAAAATTACCGGGGCAATATTTGTCCACTGGAATTAGTTGTATTAGTTGAATTAGTACTAGGTACAATGTTTACAAGTTTACAAAGTTTACAAGTATGTATATGTAAATACTTACAGTATAAAGTACAGACAGTATAAAATATATCAATATAATTTAATAATTTATGCTTAAACAAATTGGTATTCTGAAAATGTCACAAAATAAATGAGCATCAAATAAAAAGAAGCTGTGGCTGTAAAAAGCAAGATAATGTAATACTGTACAATAAACGTTGTATAATATAAAAGGCACCATAAAATTAAGCCATTGTTAACATGAGTGTTCTGTTACGTTACAGTATGATGGAGTTAGAGTTCTCCATTATTTACAGTCATAGTAGATTTTGATGTAACTAAAGTTTCGAAGCTGGTTTGTTAAATTATTATCAATGTCACTTTGGGTAACACTATATATTACAGTGTCTTTTTTACACACAATAGTAATAAGGGTAAATTACGCATAATTGCATGCAAGTAACCCTAATCCTAAAAATAACCCTATAGTAGGTACATTGTTATTATTTTACTCAGTACTTTAATGTATAAATACACTGTAACAAGGACACTCTACAATAAAGTGTAACCTTATTTTGTTAGATTTATTTGTAAAACTGCTACATAGTGCTAAACATTTACTAACGTTTGGCTCTGAGTCACTGATTACAGATGCCTAAACCCAGACAGACCCAAAACAATAGTATTAAATAAAGTAAAACTAACTAAGATAACAGATAAATAACTTTTTAATTCAATAAAAGGATATTTATGCCCACACGTTTTAAGTATCTGAGGCATTTTTAATCAGCTGTAGCCCTTTCTGTGTCCTAAAATCATTTTTATAGCGGTTTATTGACACTGAGACCAGATGTTCATAGCCATATAGTGCCAACCCAGTTTTATCTCTCTCTATAGAGAGAGAGAGAGAGAGAGGGGAAGGAGATTCTCTCCAGAGAGGTTGAGCCCCATGTTAGTAAAATATTGATGTGTCATTGAATTTGTTTTTGTTTGTCAATAATTCATTGTCTATATATATATAAGAACATTAGATCATGAGAATCTTACTGGAGCAGTAATCTTCTATATCATTTCTATTTTAATAGCAGATGAATTTTATTTTTCAGCAGTCTGACTTTCTCTCACCCGAACTTCTGCTAATTTTCCACATGCATTATTTCAATGTCTGTGTGTCTGCTGTTTACATTTACAGCCGGCGGAATGTAGAGAATTGAATGGATATGCAAATGGAAACCCATAATAGCTATTATCTTCTTTCTGTTTTGAACACTAATCCACTGGAGTGTAGGAAAGAGATCGGAATGCTGATCAGATGATAGACGCACTGAGAGTTTTATCTGTCCGCAGCTGAGCCACTGGAAGTCTGATAACTGAGCAGATTACCACTGACCAGGGGTTAAATTAGAGACACTGAACATAATGTCTTTGTAAATGGTAAGTAATCCTTTCTTTTCACTGCGCCTGTCTTCTCAGAAGCACACAACTTTGGCATTTAACACTTACACAGATTACTCGCTTCTGTTCAAAAGACCAGCTGTAGGGAACATATGGTTCTCTCTTTACCATAGCTTTAATATGATCCAATCTAGCCCTTGTTTCCTGAATTTCCTGTGACCTCTTGATCTTTTCATTGTTAGCTGTTTAGTAGGCTTTTCAGCTCAAGTGACCAACTGGATAAATATTCCCAATGGAGTGATGTAGGGTTAAGAGGCAGGTTCGAAGTGGTTGGGCAGGGTAAACAGAAGCAGACAGTGATAGACTTAAATTCAGTGATATAATTACGTTTGTAGTCACGACTACTTGTTATTAAACCTTTAACCTGAGCAGAACAACTCGTTAACCATCGGGCTTTGCACTGTACTTAATATAATTTGTGTTCAAACAGTTCTGTTCGATTATATAGCGCTTTTTACAATGTTACATTTCTTTAAACCGCTTTACAAATAGTGAAATGTTACACAACAGATAATTCTGGTCCTCCAATTTGATTGGTCAAGTGGTATTAAACGAGTTTTTATTTCATATAGAAGCGCTGGGATGTTTCATTGTTTGCCATGAAGCGATTTCACATCCAGTACAATAGACCTCTTGCACATGACACCCTCACAGGTTATGTAACTGCTTCTGGTTATGAATTCCCATTATTTAAACAGCTTAACGTATTTATATTGTATCAGAAGTGCTGAAAGAAAATGAGGATTAATCATTTAAACCGCTCGGCTTTACATTCTTCATAATTGCTGTCATTATAAGGGCGGGTAGAGATGTGATCAGAGCATTTCTTAAGCACACGTGTGATTTAATAAAAGAAGCGACCGAGCACAGATTGAGAGAAGCAGTGAGACAGCTTCAGAAACATGTGGAACATTATTAATAAGTGTGTGTGGATTGTTTAGAGCTGACTCCTGCCCTACAGGTATGAAGAGATATGAGAGCAGATATCAGAAAAGCCCGTGAGATTTATACCCCCCAAACCACTTCTGTGCTGTGCAGTAGCATCGCTGTGGTAGAACATGCTTTGATTTACAGCTGCTTGTTCATTCATTTTTCTATTTAAAGGTCCCGTGAAATCGCTTGATAACTCCGCTTGCGTGTTCTGGCTTAGAGACTGGTGGTATCAGGGGGAGGGGCTTTCTCATTCTAGAAAGCATTTTATTGGATGAAAATGTGTATACGCCCATGAGTGCAAAATGATTGGTCGATAAATTGCATTTATTTACGCAGAAGAGATGTACTGCTAATCTAAAATGCTTTTGCATTGGTAGAAGTGAGTTTTGTAAATATTTAGTGTGAGTATACAAGCGAATAGAAGACCTCACGGCTAACAAATTGTGGATTAAAGCCACAAAACTCTGATTTTCAGTTTCATGGGGTCAAGTCGTTATTGTGCAACTTTAGTCTTATTTTTCAAAAATAAAACTAAAAAATGTAAAATTTGAAAATGAATAAATATAAAATAAATAAATAATGTCTGGAGCCATCTGGCGCAGTGTAGGTGTGATGAAGCTGTTCTGACAAGTGCATCAAAGCACACAGCACCCCCAAAAACACACACACACACACAGATGAATTCATCTAAGGTCCCTCAGTCGAGAAAAGTCATGGCAGTTAAGTTGTTCAGGCAGGGAATTCTGAAAGAATGACAAGTGTTTGTTTCTTTTTCATCTCGATTTTAATGACAACTTATGCTGACACAAGCCCACAGACCGGCTGCCCTCCACTCATACATCTTTGATTTTAAAAGACTGTGTTTACCTCACAGTTCACATGGGGACGTGTGCCGAGATGTTGACTGCTTTTCATTCATGTGATTCGTGTGTGAACGATCTGAACGATTTGAACGGTCTCAATGTCTCAGTGAGGGTTCCACTGTTGCACCTCAATGGCAGTTTGTTGAGTACCTGCTGTGATAATTGGGTTCTCTTTAAAACTTTGATGTTCTGGGTGAATTGGACCATATAAACTGAATGATGGAGTTACTGTGGAACAGAACTTACACGATTAGTTCCTCCAGAAATTATCAATTTTGTCACTGTTTTCTAACCCTCATTTGTCCTGAACCCATATGCTGTTATTTTTTTGTGGAACATAACATTTTGAGAAATTACAAAATGGCAAAAAGTCTTTGAAGTAACAGACCAAATTAATGAAATTAGTTTGAAAAATGTTTCTGTTCCAAGCAGCATATGGATAATTTCTGGATGAACTGTTGCTTTAAGGGTTAAATTCAGTAATTCATGTACTGTATTATTGTCTGTGATTGATATAAAGTCATACATTTATTTAAACCTAATAAAGGCTCAAAATAAATAAAGCTGGAACAATCACGGTCCTTTTAAGTGATTTGTTTGAAAGTTAAAGGTCACAATTAGTCACACAGGATTATTTGGAGGTTGTGTGAGGGGTGTTTACATAGTCGGAGTGTGACATTAAAAACTGTCCAGACTGACTTTCCTGTGTGTCCGTGTTTTTCTGTAACGCGAAAGATTCCCTGGAGGGCCTGACATTTCAAATGTACATGTGTTTATTGTGTGGCTAGGATAGGTAATCGAGATTATAGGAGCTCTAACTGTGTGTGTGTGTGTGTGTCATCATGTCTGTAGGCGTTCGCATGTATGCGATGCCTCTCTGTGGGTGGAATATTTACCCCCCTCCCTCCGGGGGAGAGGTTCAGTATAAAACACTCTGCTTTCTGATTGGTTTGAGCGACTTTTGCAAAATACAGTCTGACCTCAATAATGGTGCGGGCCAATGCTTATAAACAAAACTAATAGAGTATTGAACTTTTATACAGCACTGGCCAGGTCTAATGTAACACACAGTCACACGGCATTAATAGACGAGATCTGGAGCAGATGAATTCAGCCCAGTCAGCCTTATATTAAAGAGAATGTTTTCACGCAGGGACCCGGTCTCATCAAAAGCTATCAGCATAAAATCGGTTCCCTTTGCACTGCTCTGCAAACACACTGTAAATCTAAGATGAATAAAACATTAGACGCACCAACATGCACCCTGATCAATGAGGGCTGAGGTTGCCTGAGCCAAGGGTAACGTGGGCAGTGTGTGTGTGTGTGTGTGTGTGTGTGTAGATAATGAGCCCTAGATAAAAGCGTGTGGGGATGTGTCATTCGGTCTAGTGTATTTACTAATTTTGTCACAAACACGCACACACAGAGATATCACAAGACGCCAGAGATAAGCAACTCTCTCAGCCGAGAAACACACACACACACTCGTGGCTTTGTGGTGGCCTGGAGAGGTGGATAAAAGGAAAATGTAACACAAGAGAATGTCTTTGATAAACGAATAAATCGTTTCTTCTCAACAGTGACACACTGCATTCAATCCTGCAGAGAGTTTCAGAGCAGTACGATACAAGTTTCTTATTTTCTTTTTAACAAATTAATATTATGACTAAAAAGTATTAGGTTGACTGTTTGCTCAAACGTTTTGCGGTGTGTGTACTGTACTTACCAAATGGCCATCCGCGTGAAATTGCATATAGGTGATGAAAATTTAATTATTCCCATTAATCTGCCATTCATCAGAATAATCACTTAATCCCGAAGATTTGGATTCGTATTTTCTAATTGGATTATCTAATTGTGCCCAAAAATTCTAAATTATTTAATTCATGAATAGTGAGCCAATAAGAAGTCATCATAATGAATTAATAAGCTCTAAATGTCTTGCTTCCCAGCTGCCTCCAAACAAATAGATGAGCTCACCCTGCACTACTCAGCAAAAGCCAGACGGGCTGTTCCAACCAATACCCAGCTCACAATTTTAGATTGATAGATCCTTAATGTTTCCATTAAGTAACAAAAACATTAAAAAAGGTTATTTTGAATGTTGCAGAAACATTCAGAACATCCAGTTTTTTAAAGGTTGTATTAACATT
>JAZGTI010015253.1:0-11272 GCA_036877585.1 Botia kubotai
TAGCACATCTGTATATCTGCCACATCTGTATATTGTAACATCTATATTTATTCACACCTGTATATTCTCAGATATCCTCATAGAACATCTATATATTTGCCCTAAATTTATTTATTGTACATAATTCATTACATGGCACACTTTGTATATTGCACTTTCTGCTATTTGCACTTCTGATTAGATGCTAAACTGCATTTCGTTACCCTGTATTCATACATGTGTAATGACAATAAAGTTGAATCTAATCTAATTTGTTTGCAGAGAAGAGACAAATCAAGACAAATTGACATCTAACACAACCAACAACAGCACTGAAAGACTAGAACTTAAAGGTTTTACAGGTAAAAAGGAATATGAGGAGGAAGGTACCTTACAGAGGGCTGGATCTTCACCCGCATGACTGAGCACTTTTAATGAGTCTGTCTGTTTTGCTGTGGGAGGCTGGATGGAGGACTTGTAGGGTTTCACCTTTACTTGGTTATCACTTTATGCAGCCTTTGCACTCCTAATTTTACAGTAAAAAAATGTACATTCCAAGAAAGTTAAGCCTGTAGCTGGATTATTTATACTGGTTGGATTTATGACTTTCTGATGAGCAGAAGGGTGCTGCTGCTGCAGACAGGGTGGAGTTGAATGTATCAGTTGGTGAACACACAGGTGACCACACAGGTGACCACACAGACTTCATAAAAAAACTAGAGCCTCCCAGAAAAGAGAAATTATGGATATAAAAAACTAAACTGCTCATTATACAATACATTGCTTTGACACGTTGTCGTTATGCCTTTCTGGATTTGAATCTGATAATTATCATACTGTAACAATTTTCATACAGTTTGCATGGTGATCTCATTCTTGACCTCCAAAGACAATTGTCTCTGTCAGCAAGTTTTTTAGAAAAAACAACAAAAGCATAAGAAATCAAAGTTCACTTTTGTGAATATGCAGCAATGCACATTTAAAACAAAAAAGAACTGCATCATAAGAATGAGCTTTGCTTTTGTTTTGGAGAACTAGGATGCAAATACATACAAATTCATTAAACATACCCCAATATCTAAAGAAAATGAAGGAAAGTATAAGGATATGAAGGCAAGGTGCAATTCTGATTGACAGATACAAACATATAAAGAGAAATAAAACAAGCAGGCTTTACATTTATGCATCTGGTTTATTTAAATACTTTCATCTCTGGTATGGTGGGTCAAGCATTCTACAGCAACAGAAAACCTGATTGTTTAAATTCCTTGTACTAAATCTTTGTTTAAGATCCAAAGTTGGATTGGTAGAGACCAGTATCATGAAGACAATGCGTCTCGCCCACATTTGCCCCCATACAGGTACTGGTCTACACCAGCCTAATTCATGAACAAATCCATCAATAAGTACTAAACTTTATTCTCTTTATGAGGCAAACAAATATCCTATAGGGTCATACCATGTCAACTCAACCAGAGGTCCCCGGCTCAATGTTTTTACTTTTTTGTAATATATTCACAGACGCAAGACCAACATAAACAATGATGAAAGTCAAAATATTAAATGCCAATGATGAATAGTTCGTAATCCACTAATTTGTAGGGGGGGAAATTTTGAATTGACAAATTTCAAAGTGACAATTTATGGATTACGCAGTAACTATTTATCAATGGCATTTAAAAATTTGGCTTTCGTCACGATTTAGTATCGTCTTGCTTCAGTAAATATATTTTTTTTAAAATTAAGACGGACACCTCCGAAATTAAAAAATGTATTGAAATTTACATAATTTGGTTGATTTGAAACAGAATGACCCTATATCCCTTCTAGATTAATGCAAACAAATAAGTCATGTTTACAAATGAAAGTGAATTAAAGATGGAAAAGTAAAACCTTAGCTGGTTTAAAATAAAACAGAAATTCCATCACCCCATTAAACTGGTTACAAAAATAATTACATAAATACATGTACAAGAACCAGATTTTGGGAAAGTAGGAAAAAAAACACTAAAACAAAATAATTACTACAACTATTAAGAGTTTCTAAATTTACACCAATTCATTTTATATCTATGAATATTGTTGCTTTAATTTAAGCTTTAAGTAAACACTTTTATCCTAATGTAATGTGAAGATCTGTAGCAACAGTGCACAGATGTTGTGGGACACAGATCAAGTCACTTTGAATCACAATAAATCTTTTTATATGCTCAAAAGTATAGTGCATTCAGAAAGTATTCAGACCCCCCCTTCACTTTTTTTAATTTTATGTTGCAGACTGATACTACAATTGTTTAAAACCCTTTACTTGGTACTTAGCTGAAGTACATTTGGCAATTACAGTCTCAAGTCTTTTTAAGTATGTGTGTGTGTTTTGTGAATTTGGGGGATTTCCTGCCATTGCCATTCATATTTGCAAATCCTCTCAAGCTCAGTCAGGTTGGATGAGGATCGTCAGGGCTCCGGCTGGGCCACTCCAGGGCATTCAGAGTTGTCCACTCCTGTGCTGTTTGGGCTGTGTGCTTAGGGTCATTGTCATGTTGAAAGGTGAACCTTCAGCCCAGTCTGAGGTCCTCAGCGCTGTAGAACAGGATTTTATTGAGCTCTTTAGCTTTTACCCATTTAGCTTTCCCTCAACCCTGACCAGTCTCTCTGTCCCTGCTGCTGAAAAACATCCCCACAACATGATGCTGCCATCATCGTGCTTTACTGTTGGGATGGTATTAGCCAGGTGATGAGTGATGTCTGGTTTTCTCCATGTCTGTTTTTGAATTAAGGCCAGTTCAAGCTTGGTTTCATCAGACAAGAGAATCTTGTTCCTTGCAGTCTGGGAGTCCTGCTTTTATACAAACTCCAAATGGGATTTTTTGCACTGAGGAGAAGCTTCCGTCTTGCCACTCTGCCAAAAAGCCCAGATCGGTGGAGGGCTGCAGTAATGGTGGTCTTCCAGGAAATTTGTCTCATCCCCACATTGGATCTCGGTCAGTGACCATCAGGTTCTTGGTCACCTTTCTTACTAAGGGAACCTTCTTGCACCTTTAGTGCAGTAGGAATTTTTTGCAGCCCAGATCTGTGCCTTCCAACAATCCTGTCTTTGAGCTCTGCAGGCAGTTTCTTTGACCTCATGGCTTGGTTTTTGCTCTGATATGCATTGTCAGCTGTGAGGCCTTATATAGAGAGGTGTGTCACTTTCCCAGTCTTGTGCAATCAATTTGATTTACCACAAGTGGACTCCAATCAACATGTAATGTCTCAGCAGAAGAGAAGAGAAATAGGAGGCACCCAAGCAAAATTTCAAGGGCTGTTAAATCTAATTACTTTGCCAATGTGTTATTTCAGTTTTTAATACATTTACAGACATTTCTAAAATTCTGTTTTCACTTTGTCATTATGGGGTCATTATGGAAAAAAGTGATAGGGTCTTAATACTTTATGAATGCACTGTATACAGTAAAATTATTATACCAAATCAAGCATCACAAACACAGTCTGTGTATACAGCATATACACATAGAAGCAGACTTGCACATATATGTAAAACAGTAGAATTACTATGATTATAACAGAGAAACATGAAGCTTGTAGCTGATTGTGTGTCATACTGCTTCAATCTTTGTTCATTACCTGACAGAGAAAGGGCTTTGGAAACAGCTCAGGTCAAATGACTGCAACATAATGAGGACCACCTTTAAATCTTGTTATTACATTTCTGTTTAATAATCTCAGCTCAGTGTTCACTCAAGTCATTTAAGGAATGAACTGGAAAAATAATAACAAAGACCCCTTTGAAGATCAATTTAGTTTGTGCATCAGGTTCCAGAAGAAGCTAGTCTGCTAGTGGAGGAGAAGGGAGGAAATCATGAGCACAATGATGATGGTGAGGAGTTGGCAATATACAAAGATCATGTGGATGACACTACAAAAGCAGGTGGTGTGGCATACTGCCATTATAGCACAGAAGACAAACATTTCTTAAAATCAACTTAAAACTTTTAAGAGGCCCTGGCATTGTTTTATTTGTGGCTGTGTGTGAAGGTTGGTTCTCACTGCTCTATCAAACATTATCCTTTCACACATACTAAAGTTAGCTGCTAGACATAGTTGAAATTTTGTAAAACAACACTGTCATTGTGTGTCAGTGTCAGCAACCCCAACAAACACCAACTATCAGACAAGGAAGAAATCTTAGAATTTTACATAGGACCCCTATATAGAAAAAAAACAAAAAAACTTGGTTACCACACTGGCTAATTACAAAAATCAGAAGAATTTTTTTTATTCATCTTAACTTGTCTTTACATATATATTCTTCTTTATCCTGTTTTTTAAGCTTATATTTTAGATTCTTCATTTTCTCCCTGGTTCCTTACTGCTCAGTTGAGTTGCTGAGGATTTGGCACTGTGTTTTTGTACACATGTTGAGCAAAGAATTGTGGGTGATGGGAGGCTGTGATTATCAACTAGACTATAATTTT
Source organism: Botia kubotai (assembly GCA_036877585.1). Lineage (NCBI taxonomy): Eukaryota > Metazoa > Chordata > Actinopteri > Cypriniformes > Botiidae > Botia > Botia kubotai. The sequence continues at coordinate 4,455 of JAZGTI010015253.1, forward strand.
TATCAGAGCACATCCTGCTGTACTACACATCAGAGATTAGAGACATCAGAGACTTTCAGAAATATCCAATTGATTAATTTCATAGTTAGATACAAGTATAAAACCCAAAAGCTGTGGAACATCTGTAAGTTGATAATCCTTTATACTTTTTGAAGTATATAGTTTTTAAAGTATAAAAAGTCTTTAACTTCAGGTTGCTCTCTCTGATTCTGCAAAAGATTAAATGAGGTACAGTCCCAAAGACAAACTCATTGGCCAGCTTTGACTAAAGCAAGAAGTTTTTTAGATCTTTATATGCAATTTTAAAGTTTACAATCAATAACTTCATAAGAATTATGATAATAATAATACATCATATGTGGGTTCAGTAGCCTTCTTTAGACATTCATGGTGGTTGTTGCATATCTAGGAAATCATTTACATTGGGGAAGTGTGCAGCAGAGGTCACAGGTCTTGATGTTATCTGAGTCTCTTCTCTGCCGAGTAGATTGACATGTAGTAGTCATTACTACCTACAGCCAGGTGAGGCTGAGGAGATAAAAAAAAAAGAGTTAAAAGCTATTTAACAGAAAAATGGGAGGGAAATTGTGATACCGTATTTAATTGTGCATTACAAATGTCACCACATGCAACTTTGTTTATTAAAAACGTCTTCAGGTATTTTAGAGACTGAAGAGTGACTTGCATCAACTTCAGACACAAGGCAAATGTTTTTGAGACTTTTATGAACAAATATTCACATATTCACAACTTCTGTGAAGGAACTAATTGTATTGCGTAGTTATGTTACTTTGAGTAAACTTTAAATCAGTGTTGGTAAATAGCTACAAGAAGCTACTAACTTTACATTTTTCAGTAATTTGACAGCAGCTCAGTTAGTTTTAAAACGATGTAGCTTTTCCAGCAGCTAAATACATTTTCTAGCAAGTAGCGTGTAATGTGACCAAAAGCTACATTGCAGTTTGCAATGTACTTTTTACAAACCAGCAATGCTTTGAGACAGCACAGCTTCACTTTTTTTCTTACTAAAATTGTGCTATACCATTATTTATTTATGTCATGCGGCTTCACAGTTCACTGAGAAGGGTTTGTCTCATAAAGCAGGTGTTTGGGTCGCACAGTGGGATAAGGTTGATCACACAGTTATTTGGCTATTGCAGTGAAGTATGGTTCTGATATCTTACAATCAGGCATTTTGGTATTGCATGATCTATATGTAGTGTATATGTAATAAACTGTTTTATTTATTGTTTTAAAAAAACCTTTAATAAAGGTTACTTTAAATAAATGTAAATGTACAACTTGGATTGCTAATCCACGTTCACTGTGGAAATGCCACACTATTAACAGAAGTCACTCATGTTTAATTTCACAACCAAATCAATCAAATAATAGGGTAGTTTACCAAGATTGAGCCATATCTAATTGGTTATACGATCACAACATGGCAGCCATAATGAGGGGGTAACAGCTTTATGTTTAACTGAAAAGTTTTATATTCATTTAAAATTATATATTGTATAATATGTATGCCTATTTATGTGTGTGACAGTATAGATAAGAGATTTGTCTTACCCAGTAAGGGTGGAAGGCCAGACAGCTAATTGCTCCAATTCTCTGCCCCATGAAACCATCATAGTATTTAATGTTGCTGATAACATCCCCATTGGAGTTATACACGGCTATAAACTGATTCATAGAGCCACTGAAAAAACAAACGGGCAGAGAGAGTAATGAAAATGTAAACAGAAAATGTTTAAACAAAGGGATCTAAAATTTGTTGGTTGACTTAATTATCTGTTATCATGTTATTATAAATGCACTAAATAAAAATTGTGGTTATTTCTTTATGTATTTTGTTGTCAAAACAATGTTTTGTACAAAAAAAAAACATAAGGTGCATGTGTATCTCTCACCAGGCAAACAAGCTGGCCTGTGGGTGAATGTCTAGTGCTGTCAGTCCTTTCACTGTCTGAAAAACTTTGATTGTTTCTGGAATTCGTGGGTCAAAGAACCGCACATCTCCATTCACACTACAAGAGGAAAACCAACATACATGTTAGCTGAATAGTATATGAGTGGCAGGTACGTTCTTTAAGAATCCCTGAAGTGATTTTAAATAAGAATATATTATATCTCTGGTAGTCCATAACTAATTAATTAAGCATAAACATCAGGACCAGAATATACCTCATCTCACTCAAATAGAATAGAAAACTAAAAAACCATCAGGTTTTCTTATGAATGATTCATAGACACTGAAGCAGCAAACACTGATCTGACATCACCAAAAATGAATTTAAACAGATGTTACCTAACACTGACAATTTGTCCTTCGGGCTCCTTTTGCAGATGTGTCTTCACCACCCATGCACCATGTTCCCTATACGTCATTACACGGCTGTAGAAAGACATATCTATTTAATATTCTCACTGTCAGTCCATTTAAGGATATGTCCACCCCAAAATAAAAATGTCCTGATAGTTTACTCACCCCCATTTATCCAAGATGTTTGTTTTTCTTTCTATAGTCAAAAAGAAATTAGGTTCTTGAGGAAAACATTCTGGGATGTTTCTCCACCTAATGCATTTTCAACAGGGTTTTGAAAGTCCAAAATAAAGTTTCAATGCAGCTTCAAGTGATTCCTCTCAACCCTAGCCAACAAATAAGGGTCTTGTCTAGCAAAACGATCAGTAATTTTCGGAAATAAATAATTTATATACTTTTAAATAAACATTTTTTGCCCTTTTCTAGCTCTGCGATGTGCATCCCCGAACTTATGCATTACGTACTCACATTGTTACGCTGGACATAGGGGGTAAATTATCAGAAAATGTTCAGTTTGGGGTGGACATCCTTGAACAACTGAGCCTTATTTGAACATTAGCCACTAGAGGGCGCTATAGGAACATAAATCTGCACCAGATCATAGCTGTGTGCAAACCTAGCTGGCCAGTCTATGACTTCACAGCATTTGTGTACTGTATAAAGACACATCTTACAGTTTCTAGACAGGCTTCCAAAAACAATGTCAAGTGAGCTTTGCAAAGCCTTTAGCTTTGGCATCTGTTGAGGATTATATGGCATTTACTCTTCTGTCTTGCATTTGGATCCCCTATTATTCTCCATGTGTCCACTCTCAAATGCCACAATCATTATGCTTACCCTGTCCTGCTTCACTCTTCATTTCTGGTGGGTATAGGTTCCTTAGGCACTGATCTATGTTTTCTGTCCAGCAGATTGTTGTTCACATTCTAGTAGTATGTTTTGCCCATTGATACCATTGTGCCCATGCCCACTGTGTTAGTTTTTGTTGCCTTAATAAACATTTTAGCTTTCTGCAATACTTTCTGCAGTACTTCTCAGGCATTTTAGTAGACAGGACTATAGCAAATAATGGATCTGAACACCAATATTCAGCCCTCTTGTTTGGAATCTGATTCTCCTCTGATTCTAAACGGCAGCTGTTTACCTTTATACCTTATCAGAAGTGTCACATTTTCCTGTTTGTAGCTAATCACAAATTACAAATAATAACTTTCATCTATAGAGTCATTGTGAGAAGGAAATTTTGTATAGGAAATATTTGTATAAGAACACAGAAATAACGCACAGGTCTGTCAGGTTTGATTTAGGCATATGGTCAGTGAAAATATGATAGATGACTGTTACTGATGCATATTCTTTGTTCCAAAGATGCTCTTTTTGTTGCTATTTCTCTTGAGTTCTGCCTCCTTGGACAACTGGGTTACAAGCTAAAAAGCCATGCTTCACATCTCTATTCCATGGGCTTTGCCTTTCATCCTTTTTCACTTAGTATTGTATATGCAACTAGTAACCATATACTTTGCTCTGATTTGTTACTATTGCAAGTGTATAAGCTAATGATGTTAATAATAAAGCTTTTCTCTTTAAATTGTGTTGACAAATGACATGTAAATGAGTCTTAATAATATTGTTATAACATTATTGCAGCCACAATATGGTCACAATCTAACAATACTCTCCTATATGTAAACTGTACCTATTTTTGTTGTTATTTTAAGTAGAAGAGGGTGGTGATGGACAAAGTTTTTGTCTCAATAAGAATGAAAATCACCCTAATCACTGACTTTTTATGTTTTAGAAGAGAGCCAAGAGTTATGAGAAGAGAGTTATGAATGAGTTAAGATTCCCAAGGATCAGATTCACAATGTTAATGAAGTCATAGAAGTTGTGATTGTTCACAACAGATGAAATCATTTATGATTTAGTGATATGGCTCTCTTTATAGTGTCCTGAGAGTTAATTTAGTGATTTGATTCTTTCTACAGGTCAAAATAGGCATATTCATTTATAATTAATGGCTTAAAAGTCTCTTAGAATTTATAACTGTTTGTTAGAAATTTGGTGATAATTTATGAAACTTTATTAAGTGACGCACCATTCATTGGGTCCCATTCTGCGGTCATACACTCGTACTGATCCATCTCCAAGACCTGCAGCAACCAGTGACCGTTGAGGATCACATGACAAGCTGGTTACACAGTTGTCTGCTCCTGTTGGGATGTCCTGCAACACATACAATCGATGTCCACAATTTTAAAGGAGAATAAAAAACCTCTAAAAGACTGCTAAATCTGACCTGTGCTGGACAACCCCAACCACCCCATGATACAATATACAGGCAAAATGAGTTGCATGTTTTTGTATGGTACAGCTTTTTGGCAGCTTTAACTGCAATGTGAAATTTATGTTTCCATTTATATATGAATGGACACATTTCTTAAGTACAGAAGTGTTGTATTTGCCATGTTTAGATCAATTTTTTAAAATATTTTTTTTTTGTTTTTGTGGCTGGAAACATTCATTTGTTTTATAATGTTTTTATGTCACATTATTAACACCATTATTAATTTTAAGGAGGTACAAAATGGCGTTAAAAGCTACAGAACGTCTCAGGTTACATATGTAACCGGGTTCGCTAAGACGGAACAAGATGCTGGGTCATGGATTGATGCTAGGGAGCACGTGTGGCTATCGGAGAAAGGCATACAGATGCAGCCTCGGTCACATCTGTACCTTGGCATTCAACCCCAATGGAGCTGGGTGAGTGAGACCAAACCAGCTGCCACGAGCTGCCACCTGACCTTCTCTTGTTGCATAGACACAAACCTTTGTGTCTAGATCTAAAGCTAGAAGTTGTCGATGGACCACCTGATGCCACAAATGTCTGGCCTCAGTGGGTGAGAAGCTCCTTGAACAAATCTGACTGCTTCTTAGCCTCAAGGTATCTGTGGATGACAGAGCTGACAGTGTCGCTGAACAGACTGTGAGGAGCAATCGTGGTGTCAGAAAGGTTTTTTCCCTTTCTCTGATGCCAGACATATTTAGCCACAAGTGCCTCTCCAATGCCACCAAAGCAGCAACTGCACGGTACACAGAGCAAGGCAGTTACCTCTACAACATTGCCGTAGAAGGGGAGAGACAGGCCACAACTGTCTCTTCCACTTTAGGCATCACCCCATATCCATGCTCATCTGATCATCTGATTAGACAGTGCGCAAGAGAAAAGGCGGTGCCTGTCTCCTGCTGCTCATCCGCCAAATTGAACTGCGATTCCCACAAGGGCAGCTGCCACTCTGCCTTGGCAGAAGCAGGACCCAACTCATGAGGTGCAACTGCCCATCGCCTCAAAGGGAACTGGTGTGGGACTGATTTGTTTAAGGTGAAAGGGTGTGCATGTGTAACTTGGCTAGTTACCTGCACTTTCATTTCTCGTTCTGTGTCCCAGATCCGAATGACTCGCACATCACCTGATGTCATTAAGAGACCAGTCTCCTGCTCCCAGTCTACCACCATACCTGCACCTTAAAGAGACAGCACACACACATAGGGTTTACAAACACTTCAATTTTTTGTATACTATGCAATGCTATTACAAAGCTACATGGACAGAAAGGGAACAACTTGTATTAACTTAAATGCTCAAATAGCATGCTTGGCCAGCTGCGAGAGAAACTGCACACACACATGCAAATAATCTCCTCCCCTAGAACACACACTTATGCCCAAACACCTTTTTGGTATCAGAATGGGTAACTAAGTAAGGATCATTTTATTGCTAATTAAATATCAGACAAACACAGCAAAAAGTATTGAGCTATGATTGGGAAACTGTCAGATGCTGAAGAGAGGAGAGAAAAACAGAAGCACTTACCTCCCTGCTTACTTCTGTCAAGATAGATTGAGACCCGTCGGGGCAAACCTGTGAAAGAAGAAAAATAGAAAGACCACAGGAGGACAATCAGGTGAGCTGGTCAGTTTATCAGCCAGAAATGACCACCATATTAGCATGCACACACACATACACAAAGATATGGTAAAATACAGGGATCTCCGAAAATTTTCATATCAAGGAACCCAAGCTACGATGATGGCTCCATTCGAATGTAGGTATACAGTTTCATATATAAAGACATTAATACTAATAGAAAAATGAGTTGGAAAAAATGTTTTTAAAGAATAATTTGGTGCACTTAAAGATAACTACAAAAAACAAGTATTATCACAAAAATATTCACATTAACCCTCTGGGGTCCGAGGGTGTTTTGGAGCCCTGGAGAAGTTTTGACATGCTCTGACATTTGTGCTTTTTTCAGGTGCTTATAAACATATAAATAGCTGATAACATTGATAACATCTGATAACATTGTATTCAGCACAAACTGGACTACAATAACATTTGAGCTGCATGTATGTACATGATTGTGTTTTTGAGAAAGTAACGTTTATGCGTGGTTAGTGAAAAACTAAAATTTTGAAGTCACTGAAATAA
>JAZGTI010015254.1:0-13541 GCA_036877585.1 Botia kubotai
ATTATATATACTTTATATACAAATATATACTTTTCACATTATACCTTACTACAACAATACTTATCATTTTTAGATATCGCTATAGGTTATAATGACATTAGAATCACCTCATTTACGATGTAAAAAGTGATCCTGTAACATCCCAGAGAAACATGTGGTTAAATTGTTCTAATTAAACCATGAATAATTCTATGCACAATGTTTGTTTTTAGCTTTTTTGCCCCACAGCATTATAGACACAGTGTGTGGTTGATTTAGACAATCGTCCTCTAAAAACGACAACAATTTTGATGTTTACCGCTTTCATTCTATTACTAATCCCAAAACAGACCTCTGTTGTGCTTGTGTACCCTCTATTCCCATTAGGGAATAACGCCACTAGGGCAGTTAATTAAATATTTGATAAATTCAATCAGTTATATTGTTCAGTATACAAAAAACTGGAGCTTTACGGCTGAGCCTACCAATCACTAGATTTGCCCGAATACGTTTTTAATCAACACAGCTTTTTGAGAAAGTATATGTGTTGAAAGTATATGTGAGAAAGTGTGTGTGTGCGTGTGTGTGGAACGGCCTTAATTCCTCTCGCCCAAACATTATCTGATTTACGAACGAATCAAAGTCGCCCTCTTCTGGTGCACTTGATAAACACCTTCTCCTCGGACTGGGTTATATTATTAAGCTTTTGTTTAAAAAAAGAACAAAAAGAAGTTGACAAAAAGAACTTTTACTTTACTCAGAATGACGTCACACGGGATGTTTATTTAGGACACACTTAAAGTAGTTGCAACATTTTCTTCAAAATGGTTCAATTTCCCCAAGCACTGTAGGTTGCTTCAATGACATCATCTAATCCTATTTTAAAAGGAGGGTCATACTGCTTGAAACAAGTTGGAAACTCTTCATTTGGACTCCACAGAACAAACTACTATCTATAGTAGCTGAAGTTGAGACCAATCGTTGTGTATAAAAAACATTTGATATCCATCTATTCATTGTTGTTTGGCTTTATAAATTCTTTTAAAGTTTAATTTAGCACAAGTCAAAGGCATATATAGGAAGTTGTGGTTGAAGTAATTGTTCCCAAAGATATTGGAAAACCATTGCAGCATCCTCTTAAACATTTTCATTCCAGCATTTATTCATTACTTTGTAACTTGAAGAAGCATCAAGCACTGTTCAATCTGTAATTGATTTTTAATCAATTGGTTTTTAAATTCTTTATATTCCTAATATACAAATGTATACATATACATGTATGTATATGTACATATATATATACACGTACATATATCTCTGATTTTGTGACAAATGTCAGGCACTGCGGAATGTTACAGAGATGGCAACAAAAGCATATATGGCGTTATTCAAAATAAAGTAAAACATTTTGTAAGACGTTATGGGCCAGATAATAATTTATTTTTATTTTTAAATGCTTTGTCAAATATTCTTTTAATTGAAGGTTAAGATTGTGAGTAAGACTGTGAGATTGTGTGAATTTTCATTACCTGTATTTCAGGTCCTGTTTTGTTCCGTGAGATCCAGTTAAAGACATAAATAAGTTAGATGTAAATTAAAGTATATCAGCCCGGACAGACAGTAATTCCGGTCAAACCAACACTACACCAGACAAGACTCACTGTTTGTATGGATGGCTGTCAACTAAACTGAAGGGTAAAAAATGTAACTCAGACACAGACAACTAAGTATTGCAAGAGCTTAAATAATTAACTAATCTTAGTATTTATTGTAAGCAACTCAATTTATTAAAATGTCTTGTTCTGCATGCCGGGCGAGTTAAGGTGGCGCAGTTGAAATCACGTGGTACAGGTTCACTTACGCAAAACGTACGCGACTACTACTGATCGTTCTGTCCATGTGAATGTCGTCGCCAGTCGTATAAAAGCTCATTTGACAAGGTAAGTGAGCGATCGTAATGAATCGGTGATCAGTCTGTGGTGACAGTTCATGCGGCTTCAGCTACTTAAATGAATAAATGGACACACGGTCGCTGAAAGCTCTTGCCGTGACGGTAATGTTCACAGTTTCGTAACTTAATGCGGTGTCTCCACACACCGGCAAGGTCAGAATAGTTTTCAGCTCAGTTTTAGACAGACAGGTAATTCAGCCGTCTGACGACAATAACTGATCTTAATGTGGTGTTTTGATGCTGTATAATCGGTACGGTTCTGAAGCTCAGTATTCTCTTGTTGAAAGCAGCAATGTTGGTATACTAGATTTAAATGGAATTAATTTTAATGTTGCACAGCCCTAAAATAGCACCGCATATCAACATAAGTATTTAGCTGATTATACGAATTCAGATGTGATGTTTTCTAATTTCTCATGTCTTCCGTACTTGTTCATACCTATTCCTAGGTGCTCACGTGAGATCGGAAATGCTTTGATTGGTTGCTGAATACCGAAAGTCAAAAATGACCACCAGGTTGCTGTCCAGATGGGTACGGCTGTTTCCTCGCTGCCCTCAGGCTGCTGTGCCTGCAGCCCGCATACAGGCCCTTACAATCCACCCCACAGAGCCAGTGTGCCCAGTGTCCTTGTATTGGCTTCGGCTTTCTGCTAGATTCTTCTGTAAAAGCATTGAAATGGCCAAGATGGAGGAGACACCGATTCCATATGAACGCACAGCAGTAGTTGGACTTGTTGAAAAGGCAACGACTCCACAGGAAGTGCTTCAGTTGTGGGCAGAGAACGGTGGATCTGCCAGCGACGCAGCCAGGTGTCTGGTGCAGCTGAGTCTGCGGGTCTTGGAGAAGGGTGGGGATGGAATTCTGCAGGATCCACGCTGTGAAAACATGCTGGAGACAGTAAACTCACAGGTTACCGTGACAACCAATCTGGGGTAGCAGCCCTTGTCGTTGATGCAGATGTTGAGGTAGTAACGGTGTTAAACCATCTTTGTTCTTCTCCTGACTTTCTGTCTCAGGTGTCCTCGGTTTGGAATGGATCTCTGGTAGCTCTTCTGCGTGCGCTCACTATGTTGGGGCTTCCGTCTGATGCCCCACTGCTCTGCTCTGTCCAGAATGAAGTGCTCTGGAGAATCAGACGCCTCACCTACCGCCACCTGGCTTACCTGGTGGACTGGGTAGCATTTCAGAGCAGCAGAGGGTGAGGTTCACGCCCTTGATCAATGTTTGATTACTGATAATAGACAAGGAGACATTTTACAAGATAGTGGAAAGTAAACGTTTCCTCGTATTAAAAGTTGTATGGTAAATTTGAGTTGAAACTTCCTACCCAGTGAATAAAAATAATAATAAAACGGCTGCAAAAATGACTTGTTCCATACTTCCACAACTTTCCACAACAACGTCAGACAGGAATGACATTTATTTCCCTCTATAAGAACAAATTTAAGATGTGACTCCAAAATGTATTATTTCTTAGATGTTTCATTTGAGCAAAAAATTGTAGTAGTGTATTATTTTACAGGTTTATGGGATATAATTGTAATTCATTTTGTTCTGTGAAGAAAATACTTTCATACTTTTTTTGTACATTTTTTACCACTAATAGTGAGTCTGTTATTTTTATCTGTCTGATTTTAAATCGTATCAATATAGGCAGGAAGAAACGAACGACTTCTCTATTTATCATTTCCCTCATCAAGTCCTTGTAATATTGCTTGTCTTTTGATAGGCAGGAAAATACAGCTCTTACCACAACCCTGCTGAAGCAGCTGGAGCTGCGCTGGACAGAGCTGTGTGAGCCTCGAACCGTCAGCATTCTCATGAGCCACGCCTCATTTCTGTCCCCTGCTCTCATGGGCAAACTAGAGGATAAGGTGAATACACTAACACTTGTAGTTACCTTTAATCTGACCATGGACATATCAGGACACATAACACATGCTCTAACTGTTAACTGTCTTGTAGTTAACTAAATTGTACAATAGTAATATTCAGTTTTATTTGCATGTACGGAAGATTCACTATTTGTTACAATGTTGCCCATGTATAAACAAAAAGCAACTTTAACTAATAAAATGTCAATTCTAGTACCTTTAGCGGCACTGAAAATTTAGTAAAGCTCAAACTTTACTAGTTTAATTTCTCCTCAAATCCTTCACAAAACCCTTATGTTGTATTAGGAAAGCTGAACGCTAAACTGTGTCTTGTACTGTCCAGGCCCTGGAATTGGCAGAGAGCTTCAGCACAGAGGATATCCGCAGGGTAATGATTGCACTGGCTTCTCAGAACAGGAGGTGTGTTCCCTTGTTACGAGCGCTCTCATATCACCTCAACCAGAAACCCTCCTCTGAACTGAAAACATCACTGCTGCTTGACATCGCATACGCTTATGGTCAGCAAAACACTCATTCAAACTCACTAAACAATCTTTAAAAATAGTTTTTAAAATAACTGTAAACTATATAGAAGCCATTGTAGCGCATTACATAACTGACCATGGCTGCGTTTGTCAGAACGAAAAGCATCGTAAGCCTTAATATAGTGTAGCACAATTTGCACCGATGGGCTCTGCTTAGACTCACAATGCTTTCAAGAAATGCAGCCCTGATCAGTCAGTAATACAGTTCCTTTAAAAACAATTAGGAACAAAAGTTCCTACCTAATGTTCTCTCATCCTTCTTCTTGGAAAAAAGGTAAGCTGAATTTCCATCAGACGCAGGTGCTCCAGAGGATGGCTGCAGAGCTGTTGCCTGGGTTATCAAAAATGAGCTCGTTTGATGTCACGCGCTGTGCCAAGTCCCTCGCCTTTCTCAAGTGGCTTCACCTGCCTCTGTTTGAAGGATTTGCGCAGGTTAGCACCACACAAAGAAGCCACTTTATCTGTCTGACTGTATATGTCCTGTTTCTGGTGCACTGGAACGAAGTTGTATTTCTTTTGACTGTTTAAAAGCAACCTTTTATTTCTGGTTTAGGTTTGTCTGCTTGAGACTGTCTCTGTGTGGATATGTCTGTCCTGTATCACTCTCTGTCTCAGTAATAATTGTTTACTTCTCTCTCTGTTTATTTCTCAGCACTATGAGAGCAACAGTGATAAGTACAGCACTCTGCAAGTGTGTAACCTCCTCATGTCTTTTGCTAAACTCAACTTCCAGCCCGGAAAAGGGGAGGAGTTTTACCAAAAGGTGACTAATGATAGTGATGTCGTTGTATTGTCATTGTCCTTGATTAAATGCACTGTGTTGCGTGTTGTTTATTTCATATGTGGTATGTAAAGTGTTATTATGGGTGCAGGTGCACAAAGCTTTGGAAAGCTCCTTTCAGAATTTGGAGCCCTTTCTCAAAACCGATGTGGTTTGGTCACTGTGTGTGCTAGGCCAGGCCTGTCCGGATCACATCTCTGCTGTCACAAAGCCTGCCTTTCAGAATAAACTCTCAGGTGTGTAGGACTGTATTATTAAATCTAAAATTCCATGGTCACAATAAGATGCAAGTTTAATATGCTTTGCGGTTCTGCATATAGTAGTTCCAACTACTGGTGGCAGCATAACCTCACACATCAATTCCGTTAACTGACTTTCATTTTAATTTTGTTCAACAGGGGGCAGTGTGGGACGGACGGAGAACTATCGTTTGAAATTGCTACATATCTCAGCCTATACTCAACTGGAGCCTCTGGGAGTTGCTGCCGTGTCCTCTGCTGTTCTGCTTTCAGCTCCCCAGAAAAAAATTGATTCCATTACCCCTCTTCAAAGTGACCTACACGCAGCCCTCCAGAGTCTGACCGACAGGCGAACACAGGCCCTCCGCACGTCTGTCAAAACAGTATATGGCTGGACTGTAGGTGAGTGCGAACTGTTCACGCCAGAAATCATACATTTATTATGTGCGTTAATGTGTTTGATTTCAGATCCATCCTTATGGTACTGAACCTGTTAGCTGCAGATGCACTTTGATTGACTGTGTATACTCTGTGAATATGTTCACCACAGATGGAGAGCTTGTGGTAGATTCACAAAACAAACCCATTGACTTGGAAAATTTGAAAGCGCCTCATTTACCTGGGGGCGGTGGTCCTGATGACCTACCTGTAGGGGCACGACGGTGAGTGTCAGCACTTCTAATGTTAGGACCGATTTGTCACATACACATATAATTTACATTTATGCATTTGGCAGATGCTTTAATTCAAAAAGCCTCTTACAGTACATTTAATTGATATATTTGTATCACTACTTGTGTTCCCTGGGAATTGAACCCACAACCTTGTTCTAACACAATGTTCTGTCAGTTGAACTACAGAAGTTTTGACAGTGTGAATGTGTTTGTGTGTCATACAGGATAGCATTCGTGGCTTGGGAGTTTCCAAACTTTTGTCTTAGGAGTAAGGATCTTCTGGGACGCTTTGCCATGCAGAAACGCCACCTACAGCTGGCTGGGTTTACAGTAGTGGAGGTGAGATGCATAGTAAAAGGAAAATAAAGAAGGAAAACATTTTTGGTTAAATTCATGTATTATGAGGTGTAAGGTCAGAAATCTGTAATGCATGCAATTCATGAATTGCAAATTATTACATGTCATAAAGTGTTTATTATATATGTTTAAAAAAAATTATAGTTACGCAAACAAACAATCCTCTGTATTTAAACGTATTAACTGTTCAAATATTGACAATATTTAAATGAATTTTGTAAGTGTACTTTAAATCAGGAGCAGTTACTTAGACGTCATTAGCGTTACTGTACGTCATTAACTGTTTTTTTAATTTACAAAGACCAGTTCTTTTAAGATAAACAATTTTTTTTTCTAATACATCTTATAGTACCAGTGCAGTTAACCTGATTAGCTCTATTCCTATTGGCATAGCAATTACATGGCAGGCAACCCCCCTGGCTTTAGGTTATTAATAGCCACAGTAAGACAGAACTGTGGAACAGAACTCAAGCTCTGTCTGCTACATGTAGGGCAATCCTGTTAGCCTTCTACCGCCTGGGGTACAGTAAGATAGAATTGGCTGGACTCATCTTGACTTCCAGCTGAGCCCAAGGCTGATATGTTGTTTGTGCCATGAGATGAGGTAGCGGATAGAATAAACTTAGAATAAAAATGTGATGTTGCTTCTGGTTTGTGGTTCTCACTTTCCAACATATTGATTTGGTCTAAACCTGATTTACATGTGTCCCCCTGCAGGTGCCGTACTTTGAATGGCTGGAGCTGAAATCCGATTGGCAGAAAGCTGCGTACCTGAAAGACAAGTTAGGGAAAGCAGTGGCTGAGGACATGGCTAAATAAACCAAAGGACCAGCTGTTCATGATCTATCAATACCTTTCAAATGCTTTGACACAAACAGCAGGGCTGTCCAGGCTGCTGATAGAAATCATAAGACCCAGACATGTGCATGAAAGAGCAACCACTACAGCAGACTCGAGTCCCACAATCCATCTGAACAGCACAGTGGAATGAAGAGGTGGAATCAAAGTGCCTGGAAACTGTGATTGATCTGTGTATGAAAAGAGAACCGAACCTCCAGAAATGAACATAATGTTTGAGGCAACATGAAGTTGTGAATCCTCTGCCATCCCAAGCAGGAGCCAAAGACCTTAACATTGTAAAGTGAAAGTGTGGACTGAAGGTATAAGTGATGTCACTACAGGACAAACAACTCCAGGCCAAACTAAACCATCATATTTGTATTTAATTGTCATTAACAACAGCTGGACAAACACACCCTCTTCTACTACTGATAATAAATGTATGCGCCTTCTGTTTTTCATGATGTTGCCTAGACAACACTTAGGGCTTTCCTTGTTGCCAAGGAAACAGAAAGTATTTATAGAAAAGGGATTGCACAAAAACTCAGAGTTCAGTACTTCAAAGATATTTTCATTATATACAGTACCACTGCAATTAGTGTTAATAAGTAAAGGTGTACAATAGAAATTGTAATTTGAAACCAACTATACATGCTTCACCTGCTATTTGTTACGCTGTGAAAATGTTTGTAATTTTATAAAGAACAGGCAATGTAAGTTAATGTAATATTTATTAGGGTAATGTAATATTTTAATTCTGGACATGACAATCACCCACATCGTGTATTCAGAGTGATTGCAGACCTGTTGCCAGTATCATCTGGTATTTGCTATAAAACAAGCCTGAAGTTGCTTCCTAGTGGAGAATAGACCTCTATTAAGAAAATACTGTAAGAGATTTATATAGTATTGAAGTCAGTGCAGAAAATGTGATTTTCCACTTTATACACTCAACTCGAGCACAGCAATGTGTGGTATCAATAAACCTAATTTCATTTTCATAAAGCAATGACTCATTGTATTTTTGCTGCATTTAGAGTTGTTTTCTAGTGTTGGCTGTTTGTCATGCTGTGATGTTCTGTGACTCAGTTTTGTATAATGAGTGTAGCATTCTAATGAAACTGATCTTTATTTATTTTTTTATTAGTTATGATTTACAATTCTATGAACAGATTTTATGAAATCCTTTGGTTTGCTGTGATGCTTAGCAGATGTCCTGATAGAGTTATGATCTAATTGAAAACATTTTTAAACCAGCATTTTTTTATTAATTACAAAAAAAACAGATGTTTATGTGATCTTAGCTTAAGTATATAGTATTCTTTACTTTGCTTCCTCGCTAAGTGCAAAAAGAAACAGACTGTCTAAGCTTACAGTTTTGGTCCTGTGTCATCCACTCTATCTTGAAGGGCTGGTTGACCCCTGCTTGGGTCAGTTCAGTCAGATCCTATTATGCAGGGGCCGCTCTGAAAAGCCTTTAAGAATGAATGAGATCTGCCCTCTCTCCAGGCTCATCTTACCATTAATAGACTACAGGGGAGGTGATGAGATATCCCATTAGACAGACGTATTTGTCACTCATTTGTGCATCATTTATCCAACTGTTAGGACAGATGGACAAATATGAAAATGATAAATGCTCCTTTTCTTCACTATTTTGTTGAATCATAATGCGGTACTTTTAAAAAAAATAAAACAATGTAAACTTTCATTGCTGTGTTAATTATCTGATATTGTCTCTACTGTTTTATGCTAAAATGCATTTTCTGTAAACCTGTTTGCAACAATGCAAAACTGATAAACACTGCAAAAATCAATTTAATTGAATTATTCTGTTATTTGATGCAAAAATACACTGTATTTATAGACAATTGATTTTAAAAAAGAAATCCACTAATCAATTAATATATTTAGCAAAAGCAATACTAAAGGTAACCAAAAATTGTAAATATAAATGATGTCATTAAGTCCATATATGGAGGTGTGGGCGGGGTAAAAACACTGAAGCAGAGTTTATTGGATCTTGATTGTATCGTCATGTAGCCCGTTTAAATGTAAAATAAAATTTGAATACTGAGCACGTTTCTCACGCTCTACTCTGAATAGCAACACAGACAAAGTTCAGCCGTTCTGCCTTCTCTCCTCTAATCGTATGTATTTAAACATTTTGTACCTCTTTTTAAAAATATCTAAAAATTTATAGTAACTAATATTACATTTGTTGTAATCAGTAGTTTTTTTATACAGAATTTTGTTGCCATTTCCAGACACCGAAAACGTGTATACATTCCGAAATCATAGCGAAAATGCGTACAGCTATTCGTGCCTTACGTAGACAAATTACAGTATTAAATTATTCAAAATAGGTATTTCTAATTTGTGTACAATATTTATTTTAAATGGTGGTTTTACAACTCTTAGTTTAAATGTCTTATTAGAATTTTAATAAAGCACCTTATGCACCTAGACACATACACATACATAATATTTTATGTCAGCAGAACAGGTGTCACTTTATGTTTCTTTGTATGATAAATAGCCTTTTGCAATCATAAGGACAGCCGCTCATGTCCTTTAAATTCCAGAAAAAGAACAGAATCTTGGAAAAGAAAGTGAAGCGGAAATAAAAAACCCTCAGGAAAGTCCCCAACTTATATACATATTGGATTCTCTTTCTGAAAGCATCCATGGTTTCTCCCCCACAGTTTCCGTGGAAACCTAGGCCCATATACTCAGGTTAAATTTACTGCAGTGTCCCTCACTTTCACAAAGCTCAGTTTCATTGATTTTCAAAGCTGTTATGCTTATATTTCATGCAGACTTGCAACAGTTTCATTGGATTTGTCGTTATAAGAAAACACACAGTTGGCTTAAAAAACACATTATGGACAAAATAGGATATTTGGCACAAAAATATTGCACTCAGGACAACCTGTTACAACCAAACATCATACGTCCATAACACACTGCTGTGACAAACTTTTTTTAAACATGTGATGTTAAGATGGATGCCATACTCCCCGTGGAGCGACTGCGTACCTTACACCCCTAGCAGAGAAAAAAAGACACTATTCTGGTTTTCTGCTTATTACATTAGATTTATAAAAGCCTTGCTCTCTCTTTTTCCATGTCCAGCATCTCTCTCTCTCTCTCTTTTTATATGCAGTGTTTTGTGTTACTCTCACCCAGCCTCCAAGAGATAGAGAAATCTGCTGACATCATTGTCCAAGACCCACTTACCGAAGAGAGAGGAGGAGAGAAGGAGGGAGGGCGAGTGAGGTTATGAAGCAGCAGTGAGGAAGGGAGGGGTGGAGAGAGAGAGTCAGATTGGGGCGGGCTGTCTCATAATCAGATAGAATACTGCAGCTCACGCTCAGATTTCCCATGCTGTTACCGGCGTGGCTCTGCAGCCCCCTCTCTCACACACACACACACTGGCATAAATGCACATGCAGTGAACACAGATCTTCTCCCGCACACACACTCTGAAAAGCATCTTTGTGCTGAAGAGGCAACAGTCTACACTCTGTTTTTCCTCAGTGTTTGCTGGCTCCTGTGGGCTGTTTTTTAGGGACTGCGTCAGAGGCTGTGGCACACGGATATGCCTGGTGATGCTGCACATCGGAGCGGCCCCACACAGGGCCTTCTGGATTCTGGAGACACACAATCTGAGTTACCAGGATCAGGTGAGCAAACACGCACCTCACCACAGCATGCTACGTCAGGGACAACAGAGGGGATAAGTAAAAGTGGAAGCCTAATCAAATGATCTGCTAGGACAGTGAGCTAGGAAGGTCCAGCCGCACCCAGAAACATCTTTCAGTGTAGTCCAAAAAGCTTTATGATCTTTAAGTGGTTGTAGTACACACAGACACACTCTCTCCTCCTGCCTGCCTGCGATTACAGGAGCGTGACAAAGCATCACTCTCAGGACCCCAAGTTACAACATCAGTTGAAATCAAGGTTGTATTAGCACAGGTGCATAGGTGTTTATAACATGCCTGCACAAAAATGACACTGGTATGATGTAATAGTTACGGATTTTCATGCTGTTGGTATATGTCTGTCTGTTTGTTTTCAAAAAAGAGTGTGAACTACGCTCATATGTTATGTGCAAAAAATATCTAAATGACAGATTACGTTTCTAAATATCAGGTTTCTATGTAAATTTAACCTGAATTACCAGTTACCTTTAACATCAACTATATTTCACCGTATGGTAATTTACAGTTTCTGTTATGATGTTTTGTGATCGTTGTAGATCTGAACATTTGGTCACTGATTTTTTCACCAGTACGTAATGGAGTTTATAGTCGTGGTGCAGTGGAGGTGGAATGCTTGTCAAAATAAAGCTGTCGGGATGAGTGTTTGTGTGCTTAGACACAGGATACTTACAGTAAACATTGATTCATTAAATTATTCATTAGAGAATGAAGCACGGTGTGTGAAAAGGCATGGAAATTTCCAGTAAGCATGCACACGGGTGTGTGTGTATGTGTGTTTGATTGAGCGGAAAGATTGCCCTAAAAACCGAGAACCCCCATGTGTGATGGTTTGTGCGCACTATCTTTAGATGACCGAACTAATAAGGAGAAAGGAGTAGACCCAGTAGAATTTTGTAGAGTTGGCTTTGTGTTTCCGAATCACTACACGGTATGAGGCATGATGGGACTGTAACAGTTGTGTTCGGGGGTGATAAGGGTGTGGTGTTGCACAGCGGTGTGGAATATGACAGAATTCCTTGCTAACCAATCTGGTAATGATGCAGGATATAGTTCTATTAATTTTTTTATTGTCAGCATTAAAATGTATGTACATATATAAACTTTGCATATTGTATTTACAATACAGTAGTTTACTTTCTTCTGATACATTACATCCTTTCTAGCTGATTTACGAAAAAATGAAATAACGCGATTCAGACATTAAACGATCTTTGAGTTTATTTGCTTTTCGTTCGTATTGAACTGCTTTTTAATATTTAAAGTCATTACGGAAGAAAATGGATTTAATGGATTTAAGTACCAGAGACATTATCTAATGGAATAGTTTGTTGCTACTGTTGCAGTAGAAGAGTCTGATAAGCTAAGTGGATGTTGTTCAGGTTTGCCTGGCCTGATTTTATTCAGTCCTTGACAATTACATCACACACATACCAAGGAATCAGACGGGTCAGGCGTTAGAGGATCAGACAATTGGGGTTAATTTGCTGACGCTGTTCAGGAGTTCTGCCGTTGGGGAAAGATTTGTTAAGATAACAGGGCTGTTTCATCATGTAGATACACAATGGCGTTCTATCTATTAATCAGTGCTCATGGCTTCATTAGAGGATTGGGCCACGTCTTTGGCATTTTTGTTTTAACTTTAAACAGTGCATCTCTGTTAGCATACTAACTGTTAAAACAGTGAATAGAATTTTGGATCAATCTTTTTACTGAAAGCAGCTATTGAGAAATTAGTACAGAGAACAGGAGTATTGAAGTATAATGCTAATTATCACCATAACGTTTTACAAATCGATTAAAGTCTAAGAGCATAGTCCAGTCTACACCTGGCTGCAGCAATTTTCCCAGCTGATGAATGATAAATAAAAACATGACTGCCTATCAAAATCCATCTTGTGAACAGAACTGCAGTGCACGCTTAGAATAAACAAAATGTTATACGTTGTTGGTGCAGCTGGGCCTGCCAAGTTCACTATAACTCTTCCATCAGATGAAACGTGCCTGATGCAAATTAGATTGATTGGCAAACTTTAGTTCCAAGTTTTGTGAAAACTCTGACACCATCTGTTCTGTGTACCTGGTAAACTGCAGGGGTCTGAGAGCGAAGGGCACTCAAGAAAGAGGTCAGACACACGAGGCTGCATCTGTTGTTTTATTTGAGAAGATGCCTTCAAGCAGGTGTATCTTAAAACAGTGTGCAAAAAAACTGTTCTAGAAAATAAAGTATGCAAAAAAGCACACTTCTGATTTTGTTTTGCCCCATTATGATTTTGTTCCACAGATGATGTTTTAGGGCAACAAAGACCCCTGTCACCATAAACACACACACACAAGCATTCACTTTGCATACAGCTCAAAAACAATGCTGCCTTGTGCAGAACACAGGAGTAGTGACGTTATGCTTTCGAATCATGACTAAGCAGAACAAGCAACCAACAGTCACAAATAAACAAACTGTTAAGCATGCACACACACATAAACACACACATGCACAATATAGCTTAAAGGTTTGGGTGATGGACATGCTGATACACACTGTTACAGCACAATGAGATAGATCTGGCCAGCAATGACA
>JAZGTI010015255.1:0-13539 GCA_036877585.1 Botia kubotai
ACTGGAACCACTGGAATTTAAGCCACAGCAAAGCAGCAACTGGCAGGCTCTTTCCGGCACGCTACACTCACGCGCCCATTAACATGGTTTGGATGCACCAGACTATTCTAAAATTACGAAACAATAAATCGTCATTAAATCAAAACACCATGAATTCACCCCTTCCATGTTAATAATTTTCCCCATTTCAACTCTAGAGGTTTTAAACCCCCTTCGCTTACCGGAGGAGTGAAGATATCAGCATCACACCAACAGATCAGAGCAACACCATGCTAATGAGGAACTAAACCCTCACCTGCTCCTATATAGATACGTAATAGGATTGCCACGCACTATGCGTGATTTACTTAAAGGGGCCACCCTACTACTCTCATGCTTAATTGGCTATTGTGTCATCCAGTCGGTCTACCAAAATGTGTTCCCACCCTGCCCATCGGGCTATCTTATGAGGAAAAACATATTGCAATGCTTTTGCATTCTCCTACAAATTTGGTCGGGTAATAATGTTATTACAGTAGAATGCGCGCTCGCTTTAAACTTTCTCCCGCAGCAAGATTAAACGTGATAGAGAGCGCATGCGCAGTGGAGAGAAAATCGCTGAGTTGTGTGTGAAAATAGGATGCGCATGGATTTCAGTTCTGAAGTGGAGACCGATGCACAGATGAAGAAAGCTGATGGAGATGCTATGCCCTCAACACTGAGTGGCATTTTCTTATCTGTGACTTGATATTTCAGAATCTAACAGACTAAATTATGTATATTGTTTTTACAAGTTCATAGGAATTTCAGTTCAGTTAGAACCAAATATTTGTATTAATGATTGTAATTTGATTATTTTATACGATTGCTGTTATTTGTGTTATGAAAATGTTTTTGATTGTTTTTTCTCCTTTACAATATTCTACATTAAAAATAATGTCTTTTTTTATTTGGGCTACTTAAATTCATTTCGGGCTACCAAAATTTAAAGAGTGCCTGCCCGAAGGGCTACCAGGGATTTTGAAATTTTGCGAGCCCTGGGTGTGGTGCTGTGATAAAACGTTGCATGCTCCCTCAGGTCATGCCTGTGATGACATACTAAGTTTCGTGTCAATACACCAAAGCATGGCAAAGATACAGCCACGGTACAAGAACGGTAAGAGGTATCGACGTGAATTCCATAACTTTTGTTGTGAGTGACTCTAGATGCTGCATACAAAGTCTCGTACAAATCGAACAAACGGTGTAGAAGTTTGAAAAAGAAGGGTTTTAATACATTTCAAAATGGCGGACAGGAAGTAGCATTGACTAATTTGGTATCGTTGTACTCCGCATGAGGCAAGGAATCTAAAGATGTTGCATATCAATATGCTATCTTTTATATCTTTTGACCACTTGAAAAGATGTACTGGCTCCACACTAAATCTCTCTGTCTTTCATTTCTGCAAGGAAAGTCAGCTAAATCCGAAGGTTTTTTCTCCCACCTGAGCTGTGGATTTCTGCAGCTCCTCCAGAGTGACCATGGGCCTCTTGGCTGCTTCTCTGACCAGTGCTCCCCTTGCTCTGTCTGTCAGTTTAGGTGGACAGCCATGTCTTGGTAGGTTTGCAGTTGTGGAATACTTTACATGATGGATTGAACAGTGCTCCTTGAGATGTTCAAAGCTTGGAATATTTTTTATAACCTAACCCTTTAAACGTCACAACTTTATCCCTGACCTGTCTGGTGAGTTCCTTGGTCTTCATGATGCTGTTTGTTCACTAGTGTTCGCTAACAAACCACTGAGGCCTTCACAGAACAGGTGTATTTATATTGAGACTAAATTACACACAGATGGACTCTATAACTAATTAGGTGTCTTCTGAAGCTCTGCAATCCAGTTGATACTAGTAACAATAACGATTAGAGAGTAAAGTAAAAATGATTTCTTATTTAGTTAAAAAAATTAAAGCATTGCAAAATTAGTTGCTAAGCAGATTTTATTTTTTGATGATGATTCTGTTTCCATTATAAAGTACTAACAAATGTGTATGTGAAGTCTCGTGATGAGTAGGTGTATTGTCGGTAGTCTGGACATTTTAGAGAAGTTCATGAGTTGGGTAAGGATCAGATAGAGTTTAGTTTAACTGAAAAAAACATTGAGGGATTCTTATTGGCTCAGCAGGCATAAGATGTTATTTTGGATAAACCGCAAGGACGGTTTGAACCGGACTGGCAAACACATAAAGGGAAATCGTACCCCAAAATAAGGAACCTCCAGCAGGGTGTACGTGACCTAGGGGGTATATAGAGAGACTACACGGAAGAATAGGCGTGCATTCACCATTGGCTTTGTGTGATCACACATGAATGTATCAAGTGTTGTATGCTGTCTGAGTACAACAAACTACTCCTTCGACTGGACATTCCAAATCCACAACAAGAGCTTTTTAATTTAATTATTACTAGTAAGAATTATTATTACAGAGCTCTACAATTGCATTCGTACTAGTAAAAACTCGTTTTCATTAGATGCAAAACATACATATGCTTCCTTAAAATCCCGCCTATGGTCAATTACAATTCAAAATAAAAGTCCCGCGTGTGGTCTGCTATTATCCTGAAATATATTTACAGACTTACTTTGCAAACCTATTAATTGCATTCACATTACTCTAATATTAAGATAACAGCAAGGATATTATTGAAAAACTATATTTAGTAATTATATTTAATCACCTTATGATATCGTTAAATGTAAGAGCTAAGAAAATACACAAAACTTCACTAGATATAATGAAATATAAAGAGGACATATAAAACATAAGAGGACAGACTGGAGTATTGTATAAAAATATGATATTCTGCATTGTGCATTCTTCTCTAAATCATTTTCTTAAATGTGTGTCTGGTTGTTGTGAATTATGAAATATCATCTTCCAGAGACTGCTTTTACATGACCTATACAGTAAAAGACTAAAACAGAAATATTCTGAGACAGAGGAATTAAAGATTAATATAAATATATAGGTTAGTTTCTTCAACAATTCTCCAAATAAGTATAGAGTATATACTGTCGACTTATATTAATAAAGGCAACAGGTCTTGATCATTTATTGAATTATATTATTTTATTTAAATGAGAGAGAGCTCTCTAATTCAATTCTTACTAGTGAAAATGTAATTACAATAAGTAACGCTGGAAAAATCAAAAGATAATTCGGCCTTCCATACAGTTTGTTACGTTTCACTGACTCTTATTTTGAAGCTTTCTGTTGGGGTCTGGTTTTTCCTGTTTTCATTCACTTCCGGTGTGATAATCAGGATCACCTGTAACACCCTGATTAGTAGCACTATTTAAGTTCTCCGTTTTGCTGTTTAGTTTGTCGGATATTTTTGGGCTCCAGTACTGCCTCCACCGCACCACCAGAGGGAACCGTCTCCTGAGTATTAACCTGGACTTCACCGAACTACATTACCCATAACACCGCTTACCTGGATCTGGTCCCCATCAACCACACCCTTTAAAACTCAGTCAAGCTATCTTTGCGAAGACTTGATTTGCCTTGTGTTATTTCTGAGTGGGTTTCCCATTATCTTGATTGTGTTTTTGTGTATGATTTTGGTCTGTTCTTGTTTCTCGATTGTTTGCTGCCTGTCTCGACCTTGGATTGTACTTACCGTTTTGATTGTATGCTGCCTGCCCTGACCCGTGCCTGACAATTACTCTCTTTGTTTTGCCTCCACCATACCCGTTTGCTGTTTATGACCCTGCCTGTACATTTACTCTTAAAATACTGCAAATGGATCCTAACTCTTCTGACCCACCATTACACTTATCAGTACAGCTGTCCTGCTCCCATCTTTGTTGGAGCTGATGGTGCTGCAGTCCTGCTTGTACAAGCATTGAAATTGTGTTTATAATTAAAAACATTAAAAACCATTACAATACTAACAGTTTGCTGGGTCATTCTTTCAGACTGAGATAAACTATGGTTTGAATGTGTTATGCTGGAACACCGATCATCGGCAAACTGAGTTATTCCAGCTCTTTAAATGGTCCATGATCTGTTAATCCTGACGCCTAGCAAACAGTTTTAAATTTGATTATGTCCAAGCCTGATGTTTTATTTGGCAATTTAAAGATCACATTAGTGTATTTTGATGTTTACCAGCATTCCGTTCCATTTTTAGGGCTTGTAAAGCATAAAATAGCCTTTCAGAGCTCAGAAAGTTTGCTAGTGAAGTTCAGGACTGTGAAGGTTGATGACGTTCCCTCAGATTTGGCATTTAGGGTCAGTTAGTGACAAAAAAAAAACACCCTGAAAGCAAATATGAGCTGCTAAGATTTCAGTTCACATTATTTCCAGGGGTCCTGCCATTGGAATAATCCATACACCATAAGCAGACTGTTAAAGTCTACCTTTAATGACCAGTCACACAGTACTATTACAAACAAACTACATGTAAACCTTACAGAATATCACCAATACAAGTCATACCAACACTACTAATAATGAACCTGAATCAACAATCTAAAATACAAGAGAGGTTGAGTTGTTTTGTGATAAAACTGATTATGATTAGGGTTATCTTGTGCTCAGGAATGCACAGGACGTGCTTGTTAATAAACCTTAAAAAAAGTTTTTACATTTAGTCATTCAAACAATCTATACTCACAATGCTTATCTCAAAGGCAGTTTAAACTTTTTTTTTAAAGTTTAAACTATTTAACATTTACAAAATAAAGTAACTTAACAGTAAAACAATGAAAATGCTTGTATTACTGTTGATATGAAGTACTACAGTCTCAGTTCTCCAAGTAATCGCTGCTCTTCATCTGTTTCTGACATATCCGCTACTGTCCAACAGTCTTTGGTGTTATCCTGAATCCTGATTGGCTCCTCTGTCTGCTTAGTGTTCCCCGCTAAGTCCTCCTGCAATATGCTCACCTCATAAAAACTCTCCTTCAGCTGAGGCTGCATGACCGATGACATAGACGACTGGGGCCTTTCTGACAAATACTGCAGATACAACAGAAGAAATGAGGAAAATATAGCACATTAATCTGCTTCCATCAGAAGCAGAATTTATTTGAGAAAATAGAGCAAATGGCTCACTGTTAAAACTGTAGCCCAAAATAATGTTTTAAATGAGTCATTGCTAGTAGTAGTGCATTTCAAGTTAAGTTTGTAAAATCTTAGTAGTTTAGTCTGCTAAAATCTGCTAAAATGCTGAAGTGGAGAGAAGCATTTTTTAACCAGGACAACTTTTTTTGAGTGAGCACATTCTCTGACAATCTACACAGTTGTGCCTGAACAAAGTGTAACAATAAAATCCAGCAGAAAAACAGAACAGACAAAAACACAACATGATGGAATTCAAAGCTGGTAAATAGAGAAGGTACATTAAAACATTGAAAATAGATTTATAAATGATTGTCAGGCTTTAATTCATTAGAGAAGCAGAGATGTCAGAGCACAGCTAGAAATGAAGCAGGCAGTTTGTTGCCATGAAGAAGAGCAGAAGAACAGAACAATTACTGACATCAGGAACCCCTCAGATGTGCAAAGTCATCAATCAACTAATTTTTAAACCTTTTATTTAAAATAAAACCTAATTAAAACCTTTAATATCTATAACAACCATTTTATATTTGTCTTAAGTTCTAATGTTTAACAACACATTTATTTATAGGTCTTGATTGTTGTTGACAGTACGGTACCTGCTTTAGGTGCTCTGGCAGTTTGGCATCAGGGTACATAATTCTGCACATTTTGTAACTGTACCACGCAGCCAGAAAGAGCAGAACCACAGCTATCAACACCACCAGGAAACTCACCAGGAGAACAACTGCTATAACCCAGAGCTCCACCTCATCTAAGACGACAGAAACATTTACATTACAGAATGTTGAAACTCTGACGATGAGATGTGAGGGTGTCATGTGAAGTTTTACCCTGACAATTAGATGTGAGGGTGTCAGGTAAAGTTAGACCCCTGACAATGAGATGTGAGAGTGTCAGGTGAAGTTTTACCCTGACGATGAGATGTGAGTGTGTCAGATGAAGTTTTACCCTGACAATGAGATGTGAGTGTGTCAGATGAAGTTTTACCCTGACGATGAGATGTGAGAGTGTCAGGTGAAGTTTTACCCTGACGATGAGATGTGAGAGTGTCAGGTGAAGTTTTACCCTGACGATAAGATGTGTGTGTCAGATGAAGTTTTACCCTGACGATGAGATGTGAGGGTGTCAGATGAAGTTTTACCCTGACGATGAGATGTGAGTGTGTCAGGTGAAGTTTTACCCTGACGATTAGATGTGAGGTTGTCAGGTAAAGTTTGCCCCCTGACGATTAGATGTGAGGGTGTCAGGTAAAGTTAGACCCCTGACGATGAGATGTGAAAGTGTCAGGTAAAGTTTGCCCCCTGACGATGAGATATGAGTATGTCAGGTGAAGTTTAATCCCTGACGATGAGATGTGAGGATGTCAGGTAAAGTTTAACTACTCATGGTGAGATGTGAGGGTGTCAGATAAAGTTTAACTACTCATGGTGAGATGTGAGGGTGTCAGATAAAGTTTAACTACTCATGCTGATATGTTAGGGTGTAAGGTAAAGTCTTACCACTGGCTGTGTTGGTCACACAGGTGACATTACTGAGTTGACTGGTTTTATTTTTCAAATAAAGCACTGCTGCCTGTACGCAGTAGATCTCCAGAGGCTCCACTCCTGATAACATAACTATGTTCTGGTCTCTTATTAGTTCTTCCTGTTGATAATACATGAATACAGAAACGTGTTGTGTTTAAAAAGAGTAATTCAGTGGCTGTTCATCTGCTTTAGCACTTGAATGATTTGTTTGAGCTCTTGTTTGAACACCCTAAAAGGCCTTTTTATTTTTGGGTGAACTATTTTCTTTCTTTGACCCTTAGAATGTACAGGGAAGTCAAAGCTTTAAAGACATAAGATGTATAAGAATAAAACAAGTTCTTTTTTCTGAGTAAGGCTTGCTATTAATGAGAAAATGGCATAAAAAATTGGAGGAAACAAATGCAGTAATATATAAAAGAATATATTATTCATTTGGGTTAAAATAAACAGCTTACTAAAATTATGTATAACTATCTGAGATATAGATGACCTAATATATATTTAGTTCATGCATAACCTTTGTTGTGTCGCCTTTTTTCCAATAGTGGATGAAGTAGGAAATACTCCCGAACACATCCCTAAGGTTTTTCTTTCTCATGGGAGGATCAGTGATGTCAACTTCTGTTTGCCCTTTTCTACTCCTCAGCTCCACATGAGGGGCACTTATAACAGCTACACACACACAGCAATGTTTGTTATACACACACAGTATAACAGAAATAAGTCAAGACTGTCTTGTTACATGTAGGCAGAAATAATGTCAGTTATTATTATACTTTAACAGTTATCAGTCTATTGTTCCACTAGAACATTCTGCTATAATGTAGCTCAGCTGAGCTTCTGTGGAACAACTTAGACATATGCAGGTCACAATAAACACAATTAGAGAAATTACATAATGATTCTATGAACAGTGTCCAAAACACAAACTGACTCACTTATTTTATCCACTGCTACCTCCTCAGTCTCCACCCAGTCAGATATCTCTCCATTGAGTTCTGTCCGAACACGAAGATGGTAAGTTCCAAAACTTGTGACACTGTCAGTAAAATCACAGCTTACTGAAGAGGTGCTCAAACACACCGGCTCAAAGTCACTCCACCCTCTAATTGAACAGAAGAAGAGAGAATATAATCAACACTTTTAACATTGGGCCTCCAGGTGACAGACTTAATTAAATCCAGCAGAACAAGAAAATATCTTCATAAAAAAACTAATAGTAATAGTTCTAATAAAATAGCAGTTATGAATCACCGATTAACCAGCAGGTACATCAAACTGTGCACAGAAGTTAAACCCTGACTTATGTCCTTATTATCTCGGACATGAAGTAACTTACTTCAGTTCAGCAGTGAAGTTGAAGAGTTTATTAGTGGTGTTTTTTGGTGGATCCCATTTCAGCTGTAACCCCATGTCTTGTGACAGTACTCTTACATTCTCAGGGACTGGAATCTTTTCTGAAAACACACACAGTTTAAACAGATGTAAACACACAGGACAAAATGCACTGCCAGACAGAGACCTACAGAACTCAAACTTTACTGTAAAATTTGATAGGTAAAAAAATGATGAACATCCAGCTGAGTGTAATCACCCTGTCGCGATAACAATCAGCTGGACCGACATGATCATGCTTATTTCATGGATACTTACCACATAAGTAAATAACCGGACACAAAATATTGACTTGAAATACGGTATGAGCTCATTAGCAAATCCATACCTGGCATGAGCAGGGAGACAGTGGAGTGATACAATAAACGTAAGGAGCACCAGTCAAGATGACTCAGTGCGGTATCCAGAGCGGTGTGAAATAAGTAATAATAAAGTCAACAAATCATGACATACACAAAATTAGTATGTTGAATCAAAATGATCAGATATTTGAAAGTAGTCACCGTTTGCCTAGATCAGCGCATCAAACACGTTTAGTTTAGGGGTCTCCAATCCATATTCCTGGTGATTCGGCGCTAGCACAATGCTCTACCAACTGAGCTACAGAAGCAAATTAACACTGAGACTGAGAGGGGCAAACAGGTTTGCTGCTTGCATGTTTTCATGGCTAAAGTGCTTTACTGATATGTTGACATTACTCTGCATTTATAAACTGCAGATTTTTATCATGGTTGCTCTGTGAAGATTTAAAACTGTTCAAGTAGTTGAGAAGTGATCTGTGTGAACGCCCAGTGCGTGACGTCACCGCTTGTTCTCCAACCACAGGAACGCACATGTAATAAAACGTTTATTTTGAACGTAGTAATTGTAAAAGATTTAGTGGATAGTGTAGTGTAACAGTTAGCAATGGCAATACGACATGTTTCCAGTTTCCAGGAATCAATTTCACAGTTTGGACCAAAGCATTTCATAATTAATACAAGGATCCTAAATTAAAGACCTCTGACTTTCTGTCAGATCGTCGACATGTAGACCTTTCATCAGGGCCGAGATCAGGGGTTGTGGGCTTAAAAGGGTTGTTGACCACTAAACTAAAGCACTGGTGATTTATTAAACTGCTTCATTGGACTTGAGTTTTAATTCAGTGAAGACATGTGGCATATTATTTTGCAGGTCAAACTCTTTAAATATATTTTTTTGCGAATTTCATCAAGGTCATTTCCAGGCAGAAACGCTCGCGGTAAAGTGAATCATTCGGTAAGTGAATGAAACTCATACAGGAAGTTCTGTCACATTTACTGTCAGACTGACCACAGGGTTTCCCCTAAACCAGCGTCTCATAATAACACTGTTAAACAATTATATAGAGCAGCAAGATACAGCATTACTTAAATACAGTTATTCGGTAAGTAAATAACTTACTGGGATGTATTCGTTTGGCTGCCTTTTATCTTTTCCAAACAACGACTCATAAAATATACTCTCTCAATTGGCATATGAAAAGTGAAACTCCCACCTGTGTTGACGAATCCGATATAAAATAAAAATGTAGAAAGACAGGAGAAAACGGTGACCATTATTCTTGAAAAAAGCAGAAACACTTTTATAAAACCCTAAGAGTTCTTACGCATGAGCAATTTCGGAGCGCGTAAACGGTGTTTATTTCCGTGTATACGTGCGAGAAAGGGGTGGAGTCAGTCTAAAGAGTTAGCCTGAGGGGGTGGAGTCAGGCTCAGGAGGAGGTGGGGTCAGTGTAAGTACGAGTCAGTGTAGAAGGAAAGCGAAAGACAACGTTCATTTACCGTTTGTATTACTGTTTACGGGAAACTTCGCGCACAGGTTGAAACCCCATTGTTAGAATTAAATGCGTGTCAAACTGTGAACAGCTGTTTTATATATCCATAATTGGAATAACAAATGCACTTCTTCATTGGGAATTTTCTGATACTGGCAACAATTATATTGCATTTACAATCGGCATCTTCATCCTACTTACCTTGCAACTAAGCAGGTGTAGAGTCGTGCTCTGTGCTGCTCTCAGCCCCCATGTTCTGCATGTAGCTTGAGTCTCTAGGACCTTTGGCACCAACAAGAAATTTAACACTGTAAACCACACCACAATGGCATATCCACCAAAGAAAGTGGAAAATAGTTTCTTATAAAAAAAACGTAAAAAAAGCTTTGGGAACAGGGATGGATGACTTTATCTTGCATCATCATTGTTAATAATCTACAG
The DNA here is from genome assembly GCA_036877585.1 of Botia kubotai. Taxonomy (NCBI): domain Eukaryota; kingdom Metazoa; phylum Chordata; class Actinopteri; order Cypriniformes; family Botiidae; genus Botia; species Botia kubotai. The sequence goes on from JAZGTI010015255.1 coordinate 10,243, forward strand.
AAATTAGGTGATACATTCTAATTATGTCAGTATCAAAACACACAAGACACTGTAGCAGAACAGTCTGACAGTCTTCTCAAGCTGTATGATGCCTTATGTGAGGAACACACCGTATGTTGTAATTCTCTTAAAATCTGTCTTAGCAGGTGTTGGCATATTATTAGTTTGCTTTTACTTGAGAACTTAATAGATAAATCATCAGCAGATGTGCATGCCTCTGAGGGATGCTGCATAGCACTTTGATCTTCTTAAGCAGATAAATAAGATAAATGACAAAAATAGATTCTTTAATGAGTAGTGAATGGTGGCCAAGATGCATTTAAGCAGGTATATAGAAGCTTTATCAAGGTCAATTATATGTGCCACATTTCTTGCTACGTGCCATTGGCACTATGACTATGACTAATTATTGCCATTGATATGTCTTTAGGCCAGTATTCTTATTAAACATGTAAACTTTGGGGCTTCTATGAAACTTCTTGTTTCATGGTAAAACATCAAACTTTATGAGGCCACCAAAGACACAACCTTCTATTTTTGGCATGGAGATGTCTTAAGGCAAGGGTTCTTATCAAACGTGAAGCTTGGGGCGGATTGGACATTACATGTGTGAGGTAGAACAACTTCCCGTTTCATGGCGAAACATCCAACTTTGAGAGGACATGCCCTTCAATGAAAACTCAAACGCTTTGCAATTTAGCATTAAAAAACACCTTCAGATTACACTGACCGAATATGATATATGTTGATCTAAATAAATCTCAAGAAGGAGATTTCTGAAAATGACAAAAAATAGGTTAAGAGTGTTGCTGTAAGAGACTGTTTGTGGGCATTGGGATGCTACATGTACCTACCAAATTTTGTACATGCACATGAAACGTAGTTAAAAATTGTAGGTGGTGCTATCAGGCCATTTTACCACACCTAATTCTGAAACTTAAACCAGATGTAAATTTTCACAACTTCTAAAATGTGTGCAAAGTTCCACAAGTATTCAAGCATACTTAAGCCCTAAAAAATGTGATTCATTTCAGAGAATAATAAAATATTGTTGCAAGCAGTAATGATGGGCCCAAGCACTACAGTGCCACACAGAACTCTGAAATCATTGCGTGGCAGGCACTTGCATTAATAGTCCGGTTTAATTGTATGAAGGTAAATCAGTAGCAAAACTTGAGAACTTGCGAATTTGAATGTGAGAACTTGTCATATTAATATTCGTATTTGTAAGTTGAAATTTACACTGACAGCCCTGATGTGAAGAGCTGAATCTTTCGATTTGCACACACAGACAAAAAGTTGAAGTTGCAGATTAATAGTTACAAATGTGTAAAATGACATTCACATAAACACAATGACAGACACAGATGTGTAGGACATATTTATATGATATTAAATATCATTAGTTTTAATGGGAGTTTATATTACAGTAAAAGAGTAGCAAAGTCGTTTTATTGATTGGAGTCAGCCAATGAAATGGAGGTTTCTGTACGAGATGACGTCTGTAATGATGACTTATGGACAGGTGGATCCATGTGCAGCTCTTTTATTAGACAGAATCATAGTGTGAAACAGGCAATGGTCAAACAACGGCAAACAGAGCAATGAGGATGAGACAAAATCAAAACAAATAAACAGGCGGAGGTAAGGCAAGCAAACAAGTAACACCAGGTGATCAGACAGGGAATAAACACTCTGAAATGTTTGACTGGCAAAACAAGACATCGCACTGAACATGCACAGGTCCTGGGTTTAATAACCAGGCTGATTGAAGGCAGGTGGCAAACAGGAAGCAATCAGCCTTAGGCATGAGGAACATGGGAAATCTAGTCCGGATTTGAATTAATATTCTGGCGAAGGCTCCCTCTGGTGACGTGGAGGAGGCGGAGCAGTGGCCTCTCGTAACAGAGCCCCACCCCCCCAGAAAGCGGCTCTTGACGCGAGGAGAAAAGCGGCGCCGGGGTCTTCCGCAAGGTCTAGGGACTGGCCTCTTTGGATAGGCTCAATGGAACTCCTCAATTAAGTGGGGTCCAGGATATCCCCTGTGTTTACCCAAGAGCACTCCTCCGGGCCGTACCCTTCCCAATCGACAAGGTATTGGATCCTACCACCCCAGCGTCTGGAATCGAGGAGCTAATTCACATAGTAAGCTTCCTCGCCTGTTCCCTCTGGCCCTCCACCCGGTGCACCAGCGGGCTTGAGCAGAACCCACGTACCTAGGGTCAGAGAGTTCTGAGTGTATTCCGCCCACATCAGATACCTGCTCCAATCAGCCTGACGTTGGTTGATCTCTTGATTTAGGTGCTCAGTCTGTCCAAGTCAGGCTAATGTTGACTCCTAAACTTTTAAAAAATAAAAACCACACACGTGAGGTAAACTGGGGACCCCGGTCCAAAATAATGTCATCTGGAAGTCCGTAGAATCTATAAATTCATCTATAAAATCTATCTATGAAGCAAAAAAATTGCACAAGAGTTCAGCAGTTTCAAATGCGGAGGGAAGCTTGGGAAGGGGTACCGGGATCTATTATTGTGAGGATAGTCATATTTCTTTGGGAGTTTGGCAGGTCAGTAAAGTCAGTAGCGACCAGGGCCGGTGTGGTGTGGGTGATGGTTATAGGAGTCCGGCAGGTAACTGTCTGGGGGTTTTAGAAACCTGGCAAACTGGGCAGTTCTGAACATATTTAAAAGTGTCGCTGGGGAGGTTTGGCCACCAGTATCGGTTTCTAAGAATCTGGATGGTGGCTGTGATACCTGGGTAAACAGAACTTAAGCTTTCATGCACTTGAGTGAGTGCACGCTTTATAAACAGCTCGGGCACGAAGGTGAGGTTGTTGGGGGAAGCGGCAGGGTGGGGTTGTGATTCATTCGCATTAAGTATTTCTGTGTGCAGATCCCACTGGACTGGGGCAACTAAAATCTTCTCAGGGATAATGTATTCGGGTGACTGGGACTTAGGGGCTTCTTCAGACTGTCTGAAGAGGGTGTCAGACGGTAAGTTACGGTAAAGTAAAAGTGTGTAATTCTTCTAATTCTTCTGCCATTCTTCTAATGGCAATTTTATGGCTAGCAGCTCGCATATTATAATTTTGTTCAGCGGGAGAGAGTTTGCGGGAGAAAAAAAACACACAAGTACATTTTAGGGGGTGTACCGTGCCGTTGGGATAATATAGCACCTTCACCGTGATTAAAGACAGCTGAAAGATCCTACTGGATCTTTCAGCTGCTTTTGACACGGTTAACCATTGCATACTCCTTTCGACCCTCAAGACCTTGGGAATCTCTGATACGGCTTTCC
>JAZGTI010015256.1:0-13537 GCA_036877585.1 Botia kubotai
GATGCTGTTTGTTCACTAGTGTTCTCTAACAAACCACTGAGGCCTTCACAGAACAGGTGTATTTATACGGAGACTAAATTACACACAGGTGGACTGAATAAAAATGCATGCCACACATTTCAGATTTTTGTTTAAAATTTTGAAAACTCTATATCATTTTCGTTCCACTTCACAATTATGTGCTACTTCCATAAGATACATTTACGTTTGTGGTTGTAAGGTGACAAAATGTGAAAAAGTTCAAGGGGTATGAATACTTTTGCAAGGCACTGTATACACACACACACACACACACAAACACAAGGAAATTGGGAAAGAAAAGTAAAGAATTACACTCACACAAGAAGCTACATCTATACAACATAAATGTTAACACAAACAAATCACAATATTGGCACATCCTTATAACTTTACAAATAACAACAAACTATAAGCATGGGTAAAACAAATGTGTAAAAACACACACAAAATCAAAACAGAACACTGCACAAAGAAATCTAATTTTACTGCAGCTAGTGTAAACTAGTGTGTGTACGTATAAGTGCATCACTGCCAAATGCTCTTCCTCCAGGCAAGTCTTCAGTCCCCAATGAGTACAAGTCTGTGATCTGTGTGTGTGTGTGTGTGAGAGAGAGTATTACTTGTTTTACCCAATTTCCTTTGGGCCATGTCTCATTCTCTTCTGGGGTAAAGTGGTTCAAACAAACATTGCCTCCTCCCACTCACACACTCACACACTCACACACTCACACACTCACACACTCACACACTCACACACTCAGGCAAATTTACTGAACAGTTACACTGCTTCAACACACTGTCTTTCAGCACATAAACCTACATTATATTCATTAACCACCTCCCAATCCAGTTTAACCAGCTGTAAATGCTTTAAATGTTTTCAGTAGAATAGACAGCAATGAGTCATGCTTGTTTAAAAAGAATGACTTTAAATGTGTAAACTAGGCTAATAATAGATTGAACATTTATAAAACACATACAATTTTTTTTAAAGCAGGTGGTAAAAGAAGTTTAATTTAAAAGAAACCTTTGCATATATTTTATATTGATCATGGGTAAAATCATTAATAAAATATAAAAAAACTAACCATAATCACAATGCAATATACTACAAACAGTTACTACTCAGTGCACACTAAGAATGAAGTTACCTCCATGTAAACAGCTGTTCTGGTACATTAGCTTGTTTGATCTGACAAGGACACAATGTGCTTTCAAATATATAAGAATGTGAGGTACCTCTGGTTTGCTGAGACTAGAGGACACTAGACAGCCTGAACCAACGTCCAGGTCCCATTGTTTACGTCCCTGGTTTAAAGGATCCAGAGCCGAGATTCTCCCATCCAAAGTGCTGATGATCACCAGAGCCCTGTCAATGACACAAAAACACAGGTTCATATACAGCAACAGAGGGTTCACTTTACATGGCACTCAATTACAGTCCATACTGAATTCAGTATCTCATACAGATTCTTCTTTGCTGTGGTCAACCTGAACACCAATATCTAGGGAGCAGAGTTGCTGCATTTAGCAAAAAATAATACCAATACATGCAGAATTTAACTTAATAACAAACATTTTAAACAATATGTACTAAAAATTCACAAAAAAATTATTACTTATTTATTGGGTGTTGTTAGAAGTGTTGTTAGATTTAGCAATTGATACATATAGAAACAGCCAAATAACTGTTATTCAGTATATAATAACTAACTAAATAAATAATAACTAATGAATTTAGTATATAATAACTATTCAGCATAGAATAACTAACTGTTATTCAGTCAAGTCAGCTAAATTATGCTGATCATTTCAAACTGGCTGATTAATTAGCTTGACTGATATATTGATTAAACTCTACTTGTGTACTTCATATTACTTTTAACTACACAGTATTTAATAAACTAAAAGTTTTACAAATGAACAATAAATGTTGTTTATATAGGGCACTTTATGACTGAAGTGGCAGGAAAGATCTCTTGGAGAGGACCGCTGGCATCTGCTCACTAAGAGTTAGTTGCTTTGAACAAGTCCAAGAGACTTAACACAGCCCTCTAGACATTAACACTGATGAGGTCCGATTTTAAGTGCACCACAGTTCTGCTCATCCCAATACTCTGGGCTAGCACTGCTTGTTCTCCATTCTCCAATAGGACTCAAGAGCATAAACTGCTATGGCACTCCTCATTGGCTGGAGGGCCGCTCCAAAAATATGAGGACTGATTGGTTGTTGCTAAGCAGTGGGCATCGTGAGAATGAATGAGGACACTTCCCACCCAGCCAAAAGAGTGACTGAGGAAAAATACTAAAAGAGAGAGAGTCAAGGGTGAGAATAAAAGGAAGAATAACAAATACGATTTTACGGATGAGATCAAAGACTAAGTGTATTCCACAGGCTGCTTTACCTCAGGGGAGAAAAAATGAGTAACTAAAACAGAGGCAGCAGGGAAAGTGCTTGAGAAAAAATTGTAAATCTATTCAATTCTGGCTAACAGTGATTACAAGAACCATACTCTTAACCAGTGTAGCAAGGCAATAAACAGTTTAAGTGAAACAATCTGAAATTGTTTGGGTTTTGTTGCAACAAATTCTGTAAAGTTCCTTTACATTAAGTTGTTCAAGTCATTTTTCATGAAAACAAGACAAGAAAGTTTTATCCATAAATCCAATTGAATGAAAAAGCAGTGGTACACCCAAAAGAATGAAAAATGTGTGTCATTTCAAGGAACCAAAAGACAAGTAATTGAGTAAATAACTTTTTTTTTCCCCATTTCCCTTTTTCAAATAATCCCTTTTTTAATTTTGTTTTGTTTGTTTATTTTTTCAGAGGTACAATCGGCACACTGTTCCGCACACTCTGCACTTTACATACAATCACATGCTTAAGTGTGTGCCCACACCTCTGATCTCTTGTCTCTCTCAGTGGAAGTCAAGAGGATCTCAATTCAGCCCTGATGTAAACAGACTGCCTGAACGAAGAAAAGCTCAACTAGGGTATCTGAGGAGTGTGGTCCAATCACAGGAGGTTTCTTCTTCCCCCTCAGCCAATCAGGGCTTACATGTGTTGCTGCACTCTCAATCAGCAACCACACTAGCCAAAAAACACCAGCCAATGGACATAAAAAGCCACTGTAACCATGCTACAGCGGGCAGCTCTTATCAACCAAGCTTGAGTTTGAAAGCACCACTGGAATACACACACATTACAGCAGTATGGGGGCACAGGGAGCACGTGGTAAAAACAGAGGCACACCCCTGCAGAGAAGCCGCAGAGTCCATGACCGGGAAACAGAGTAAAGAATAAAGCTGGGTACTTTAGTGTGGGCAAAACATTCTTTAACTCTGACACTACACACAGATCTGATAAAGCAATTAAAACACACAGGGAACATTCTATGATGAACTGGTAAAGCATTGCACTACAACTTCACTAACCACCCCCCAATCCAGTTTAACCACCTGTTAATACTTTAAATGTATTTTAGTGGAATAGACAGCAACGAGTCATGCTTGTTTAAAAAAGAATGACTTTAAATGTGTAAACTAGGCTAATAATAGATTGAACATTTATAAAACAGATAAAAATGCCATTGAAAAGCAGGTGGTAAAAGAAGTTTAATTTAAAAGAAACCTTTGCATACATTTTATATTGATCATACATACAGATCTGATACAGCAATTAAAACACACAGGGAACAATCTATGAACTGGTAAAGCATTGCACTACAACGCCAAGGTCCCAGGTTTTACTCCCACTAACAAACAAACTAATAACATGTTTAACTTGAATGCACTGCAACAATTTGCTCTGGATAAAGGCAAAAAATGCATTAAGCTAATATTGGGTGATCTGCATACACACTATTACTGTAGTTTCCAAAAAAAAACACCCTGGAATGAGTCAAGATCACTTAAAATTCAACATAATGACTAGTGAATCCCCTCAATTTGCAAAGTGATAGGAAATGTTTCTGCTTAAGTGAGCATACAATAAAATACCGTACTGCTGTAGCAAGCAGAACTCAAGTAGAACTATGGAGGGCTACAACAAGAACTTAGCAATGAATTTCAAGGTAACTCATCTAATTTCAAGGTATCTTCCCCAGGCAACATTCGCAATACACAAACGTCCATAACTGTATATCTCACTGACAGAAAGGAGAAACAGACTCATTCGTACATTCAGCCCTTCAAACACACACACACTCAACGACAGAGGAAAAGTACAATTAGTGCATTACATTTTGCAAAGCAAGGTGCACAACAGAACTGTAATTTATTTTTAAAAGAGTATGTGTGTGTTTATGTATAAAGGTATGTATAGAGATACTAGTTTTAGAGTTAACGCAAGGCATTCTTTTTAATGCTGTTAGTGGACACTTCATCATGCAGAGTTTTTCCACGATGTATTGATTAAGGTATCTGCTCAGTGTGCATGTGTGTGAGAATGTCTAATCTGTCCTCTGACTTCATGTCACGTTCTGACACGCCCAAACTGCTATCACCATGCAGAACTATAAGCCCTTCTTCCATTTCCATTGACCTTGCAGAATTTGGCCCATCTCGCATGGAACGCTGCCATTTCACAGCAAAACATCTCTATCTTTAGTCAAAGCTTTTTTCTTGCGGGTTGTGGTCATAAAATGAAAATAAACTCACTGATGCACACCTGTATGGTCTAAAGAGCTGAATCCTTCACACACACACACAAAACTATGTCTAACCTACAAGCTCACAAAATGCACTCTCATAAAATCTAATTTGAAGTATCGTCATTATTATCATGACATGATCATTTCACTTCTGTTCAACTCATGATCTTCCTCCTGTTACTATCTCTCTAACATACGCGGTGCAGAGAAATCAAAACTCTGTCACATGGTATTTAGACTTTCCTATTGGTTGAGCCCTGGCCTTGATCTAGGTGGCTGATTTGTTGTTGCTAAGCAGTGAGGAACCAAACTACAGAAAAGCTGGTGACTGCCAACTGGGTCCTAGTGCCTTCAGGTCTGTGTCTCGATGTCCTCCCTTCACTTTCTCCCCTTTCGTATCCCCAAACTCTCCCTCTTTTTCTCTTCTCCGTCACACCCCTCTCATCTTCCCACCCATTGCTGCAGTGCAGTAAGGTGTGTCCTCTGCAATGAATGAAGTAACAGCTCTAAAGAATGAAACCATAAACAGAGCAAAAATCAATAAACTCAAGTCCACGGTGAGCTCTGCTATTGGCACTAAGAGTAACAACACTGATCTGACATCTTTAAAACAATGTGCTGTGAATGCATAGTGCAATTTTATACTTCAAACATTTAATAAAGTTCTTTCAAATGTCAGGTGGGACAGCCTTTTAAAAATAATAAATGCTGTCTAATTTAAGACTGTTAAAATGAAAAAGTTTATATTAAGACAACATACCAAGTTTTGAGAGAAATATGCATTCTACCAAGGGACTACATAAAGTTTTTTGTTTGATATCTTGGAGTGATCTTTTTAAAAATTCATTTAAGTTAAACGAATTCGTAAAACTGACAAACTCTCCCTAGTTATCTAACCATCAAGACAAAAAAATAAAACACAAAAACAAGCACACGAACTATACCCTTTCCTTCTCTATTGCTCTCTCTCTTTTCCTTTGCTCCTAACTCAAATTCTGAGCACTTCTGTAATTGGCCAACAAGTTTGCCAGCTCAGCTCTTCTGATTGGCTGTTGCTAAGCAGTAGGCAGTAGGAGCTAGACGTCTGGCAGAGTTTGCACCAGGCAGTAGAAAGAGGCATCACCGTAAGTGGGGTGTGTGTGTGTGTGTGTGTGTGTATTTATGAGTGTGTATAACAGTGAGGGCACCTCGAGCAAAGTGTTACTTCTAAAAAGTCCCTCAGGAATCACCACCAGTTTAAAAATACACACACTGAGGCAAAGCTGAGCTACATTGGTCTATTGGCTGTGCTTGGCTCATGCTGGACACTGGAACCACCAAAAATGATTCTTACCAAGAATCACTACTACGCAAGGAAAACAAATACTACAAATTAATTCGTTATTTGCGACTATACAAAACCTAACTATCCCTGTTGCCTTGCTGTTGCTGCCCGACTATACAAACCTAACTAATCCTGTTGCCTTGCTGTTGCTGCCTGATGCTTGGATACTGGTGCTTGGTGTTTTGTTGGTTTGGAGAGCTAAAAAACCTTCACATTATTTTGTTTGTTTTCCTTAAAAACGTCTTTTAATTCAATTTCTCAATTACTGATCTTAATGGACTGAACAACAGAATGAGTTTATGAGAGTGTCTTTATCACAATCTCTGCTTTTGTTGTGAGTAGATGTCTCTTGGGTTAGACTCCCATTTGCCAGTCGACCATGCTGTGCAACACATAAAACTGTCCCAGGAGAACACCATCCCCCAGTAAAGCTGTTCCATGTCACGGACAAGGCCTGAGGGTGTTTATTAACATCATGATGTTGCTGAGAAGTAAACACCAAGGTTTGGTTCCTGTGCTCCATCTGTGTGCAATAAAGCGCCAAAGCTTGGTTAATGCTTTAAGAACAAAAGCTACACGCTTGTTATAAATTTATATGCTGCTAAAATACGGCACATAAATGCATGAAGATGTTTAATATTGAGGATCATCGGGGAAAAACACTGAGGTGCAATCTGGTGTTTTACCTTGGCAGCAGGTGTGAAGGCAGCCGCTACTGAACCAATGCAGTTAAACACACCACACACTATTCCCTTGAGTGTGCGTGACACATATAACTATGCCACCAGAAACAAAGACCAGCCCCTCCTACCAGTGATGTATGACTACTGTCAAGACACAGTCCCATTAAAAGACCACAGCACACTACAGTGACTTGTGTTTAAGGTGGATTTCTGGCAAACTGTTTTCAAATCCTAATAACAACAGGCCAGATCAAGACTATATTGACGATTGTAAATTTGCAGGGAATATTGACTATATCCATAATAAACTAATAATAGGTTATCCATAATAACCTACGTTTATTTTTCCCCTGTTATTCAGGTAAATGGGCCTTTGTGAATGACATGGAGGTTGCAAAAATCTTTAGTTATTTTATTCATAAACTGCAAACAACATGGGAGTTTTGGGTTGTAAATTTGTGATGCGGTATCTGCACTTTATAGCACAGGCACCCTATTCAATATACAAGCCGTGGTGGTGGTCAGCCTGGGTCAGTTGGTGTACAATAACAACTGGTGGCAGGACAGGATAAAGTAGGCTAACATATTATCAGCAATAACAATTACAAGTACCCCTCACTTTATTCATATTTTACACAGAAATTGCATAAAAGTAACGTTTTGACATTTTGTTCCAAGATATAAATAATAATTTATGTTTCTGAATCAATAAATAAAAATGCCATGAAAATTTCAAAAGGGTATTCGATTATTGCTTTGCATTCTGTATTCAGTGTGTTGTACATATTTCATAATTTTTCTGTTTTCTGTGTTTTTTTTCATTTTCATTATATGTAAAAGCTGCTTTGAAACAATGCAACACTGTAAATAAATTTGAATTGATCTGAATTGAAAGAATCCCCTTGGAAGCGAGTCATATGTAGACAGGTGAAGTTACCCAGATTTGACAGAAGTGTGCTTCTCATGCTTCAGAAGGTTTTCGCAGAATTCTGATTCGAGTACTGGCGAGCTGTCTACACCCTAAAATGTCTTGACGCAACTCTGATTTCTTGCTCACTTTTGTGTCACCTGTCTTTTCAGACTGCAGTCTGTTCTGCAATATGATGCAGTCTGTTCGATTCAATATGATGTTTGATATGTTTTTGCTTAATTCACATTTAATTTGTCTGAAACCCATAAATATAGAAGCATCCCAAATCCTCCATGATCTGTACCAAAGGGATGGGTGCGCCACTCCTCAGTGTGACTTGTACGACATGGCGATGTAGAAGTGCAATGTGTGACAGATTTTTACTGCAGGGGACCAAAACATTTGTTCCGAATGAACTGATCAAGTCCACTGACATATCAGTAGAAACAACTTCTCCACCCAAACAAAGAGCAAAAAAGCTGTCAATTAACACAATAAGGATAAAGACATTGTATTTTTCTTTGCAAAAATGAATGTTGTGTAAAGAAATTAGTGGACCTAAACAATTTCTGACACAATTTCAAATCGGTGTGACGACCTTACTCTCTCTCCGGAAGCCATTGCTCACGCACTGGACCGGCATCTTTGTCGTCGGCATTGATTCCTTCTAAGGTGTGGCAGAAGACTCTGATGCGCTAACATACTAATATCACAGCTAACTGGGCAGAACGACTCATTCCCGCCCCCGATAAAAACAAAACACCCGGAAAGTTGGTGCGCAAGCGGAGACGATTCCGGGGAACGCAGTCTACAAACAGCAAATACCATTTTCTATTAACTTAAATATAAGAAGACAATTAATGCATGATTTAAAAAACGTCAATTAATAAAAAATGCATATTAATTGTCTTTAAAAAGCCACATTACAAATGTTTACCTCGATGGCTTAGTGATATTTTAGAACTCAACCTTTTAACTTGACTGCGAAACTATTTATGTAATTGAAGTAATTATTTAACTATTTAAATAATGTTTTGTTATAATGTTGTTAGTTTCAGATACTGTCTGGCAAGCATATCACGCCCACACTCAAAAACTGCAGCGGTTTGCCAAAGAAACAATTAACCCCCTGGGCTGCAATAAGCACTAAACAAGTTCAAGAAAAACTTATTATGGAAGCATTCCGCTCTTCGCATCCGAGACGTTCAGCCCATGTAAATCAGTTTTATAGTAGACGGGATACAGCAGTCATGTGCTACTCTCAGTAGAGTAAATAAGTGAAGGGTTCACAACACACTAACTCACAATAAAGTGAGATAGGCGAAATAAATGACCCAAACTTACCACGCAAATCTGCTGTCCCTATAAAAGTCAGTCATTTGTGTCTTCACACTAAATGAAAACTGCCCAACGTGTCAGATCGTTGACAACAACTACTACTACAAAGTAAAAGCCAATCTACAACTGCAGTGAAGGAAGAGCGTTTGATCATACATTAAAAAACATTAAACTGGAAACAACTGTAACGCTGGTTTATTTTGTTGCATATACTGTTTGCCATATTTATCCTATATTTTATGGGACAGCAGGGAGAGCTGAAAGAACTTGAGATTGCGTCCAGAGCTGGAAACATCCGCCCATCACGAACTCCAGCTCAGCAGCACGCAAACTTCACCCAACTTTAACCATACGGAAGAAAACCCCGTGACAGTCTAAAAACGTGTCACACCCAATGAAAAACGCAACAGTTCAGTTTAACACTGTTGAAACGGTGCCTACCTCCTTCGCTGACGGAAGTTTGTGTCGCTGTTTCCAGATGGTTCTTCGCTGTCTCCGCTCGAGCCGTACTCGTCGTCCTCTACGGTAACTTCTCCAATGCCCGGTGCTGCTCCGACATTGTCCACTGCCCGCTCCATAACGGCAGCATCTTCTGCTGCCTCGGTATTTGGCGACGGGACCGCTTCAAGTTCCCTCTCCGAGAGAGACTGACTTTGCAAAGTACCCGTTAACGTTCCCAAAATAAGCAACAGCAGCAGGGATGTGCACACGTTTCCAAGCTGAAACCACCTTTCCATTGGGACAAGTGGCACATGAGTAGTTAGGCAATCACATACCACAATGCGGGGTAAATTTAAAAAAACTAGACTATAAAAAGGTGCTGTACATGTAAACTGGTAGGTTAATCAATATCTTTCTAACCTTCTTAACGTAAACATGCACTCAACAGCACCATGTTATTCCCTTTATACTTGACGTATACTTGGTCGTGCCGTGGTAACGTCATGCCCCGCCCCGTCTCCAGACGCCCATAGGCTGCGCTTGCGTGTAAATCCGAGCAGATTGTGCTGATAAGTGCAGCCGCTTGTCAGTCTTTACGGCTCGTCTACTAAACAGATTGTGATTGGGTCTCCCAAATGTCTTTCACGGTGGTTTGTTGACGTGGTCAGCCCTCTAGGCACTTCGTTTCAGTGGGCTCTGTCCTTGTCACTCAGAAATTGAGGCGGGAGCAAAGGCACTTTCGAGTCACAGCTAGCAGAGAAAGTCACCTATATCCCGCCTTCTAAAGTATACAATTGACTTAGTGCGTAGAACTTTACCCAATAAAATTGTAGTATTGACTCTCATTTGTTTCATTGGTATGTTTACGGAAGCCGCAAAAGAAGTCTGCCTTACCATTGGTCTGATATTCTGTCAAGATCAGTGCTCGTGATTTCCAATGGGAGACAAAACTCCACTTCGAATCTGATAGGGTAAAAAGTACACAGGTGGAAATAACGACGTGGCCGTTTGTTTGCGGACATGGAGATCACGTTGTCGTTTTCATTTCCGGGCTTGACAAGGCACAACAAAGCTCAGCGCTTGTCTTTTGTATAAGAGCGTAGCAAATTCCTGCTCGTTTTAAAAAGGTACAGCACGCATGTCGCTTATCGTGTTGTAATAAAGGTTTAACAATCGCAGCAGAGTTGCTTTCTTAAGGTGTACCGTCAATCGAAGAATATTAGTTATAACTTACTACGTTAACTTTGAATATTGGCGAATAGGCCATGAATATGGCGCCCTCTTGTGGCCTGTTAACCAACATATGACATAGCTAACCACTAGCCAATACCAATTCAATAATGTAAGAAAACTTAAAGTTACATCATTCGTTGGTCCTGTTTTAATAGTAAGTTTAAGTTCAGAACACAACATTGCAAATTCAGTCAGTATCACAGTACAATTGGGTTACATGAGGTAAACATAAGCTGGTACTTAAAGTAGTAACACCCCAAACTCACAGTGACTTGTGTTTTTCTGTCAATAGAGACTACAATGTGTGGAAGATAAGGCCTGCTATATATCAGCTTAGCCACAAATTCATTATTTTCTTATCCAATGAACACACTGGCTCCACAGGCACATTTCAAAGAAATGCCAGCAGCCATCCTGAAGCTATGCTTTATGAAAATGAGGCACAAATACAATAATACACTTAGACATAATCACATATACACACACAGGACATTCATGCAAGAAAACATTCATGGTAGAGCATGACTATATAAGCAGCACAAAAGGCCAAGACACAGTAGACGTATAGAAATTCACCACAGACTCCAGCACATCATAGGCAGTCTAGTCCATATAGAGCGTATGTTCCACATAAATTCCACATTTCTTGTGCATACCACCTTAAGGTGATAGAAAATGTTCTGACTGGACACCTCTCACAGGATGCTGTTTCTGTACCACAAGTGTAAAGAAAGAGTGTGCCCGAATCGGTGTATTCGAATGGCACTTGAGGTGTGCATGCTGGTCTGTTACATAAGCAGAGAAAGTTCTTCCTATTTGACAGGAGGGTCTCTAACCTTCACAGTCCCATCTTCCATTCCAAGGTAGACCCTCTCAGCCATCCCCACAAAAAGACCCGTCTCGACCACACCTAAACAAGACAGGAAAGGAGAGAGAGACTTATTTAATATGTTCTAATACATGTATTGAGAAAGGGCTTTTGTCCTCTGTGGTAATCAATTGATATAGGTTTTAAATGGCAGACACTGATAGCTGATGACCAATATTATAACAAAATATGATTACAATAATACAAATTGAATACTAATTAATACAATGTAATTACAGCAGATAAATGGGACCTCCCTGCACATTGCAGGCTGACTTTGGGTTGGTAGGGCTATTAATTCAACAGGAAGCAACTATGTAAATGAGAATTATACCTGAAATTGGCTGAAAATCCATCAGTGAGACTTACATAAAATGAACACAAAAAATCATGTCTATTCTGTCACATCTATTCAACTGTACTGACCTGGGATCATCTTGATGGCTGTGTTGACCTCTTTCCAGTTCTGAGCATGCTCAAACTTCCAGTCCAGGATAAAGTTACTGTTATCAGTAACCACAGGTCCCTAAGGTGAGATTTGGAAGATTGCCATTATTGCTATGGACTAGATCACCTAATTTTGCAGAACTACAGTACTTTAGGTGTAATGAGATAACTGCAACCTTTGCACAGTGGAGAACACTGCTAATTTCAGGGAAGGTAAGGATAAGATTTAGACTGGGGAACACGTCAAAGATCTACAAAAAAAAAACTGAGGAGGCCTTGAGCTGCCCTTTGACACTAACAGTATCCTCCAAGGCCAAAAGGCCTTACTGTTCATCCAAAACAATGGACATTTAGCCATAATTTACTTTACTTTAATTATCTGACTTTCACACTTATAATTTAATAGCAAGGTTAACCCCACATTGCAATGCGAAACGTGCAGTGTGAAACAAAGCGGGGTTAGAATGGCTATAACTAGTTACTTGAGAACATTTTGAGCTCATTTTGAAAAGCTGAGTTGTAACCGTCACAGAAACAGTGTAAAACTTGAAGGAGAAATAAATAAATAAATCAGACACTCCTACCGCTTTACTGATTGCCATCCTCAGCACAGCTTCTCCCCCGAAGCGGCCGGCAATGGCTCTGGACACAGGCACATACGCCATGGGAATGACCTCCACTGGCACGCCTTTCTTCCACTGCTGGCCCAGAGCCTTTGAGTCCTTTCTGCCCATAGATGACATGGCTACACATCATTTTACTCCATGTACAGACCAGAGGTCAAGATCTAGTGGAAGACTTGCTAACATAATTACAGCAATCACAGGCTGGGTTAAGATACAAGATGACTGCTACTGATGAGGTGAGAGGATCAAAATGTTCTGCTGAAATTACAGGCTGCTAAATATATACTGGTTATAGAGAAACCACCGCACACCTGTAGTCTGCAATAACAATGAAATGTTTGGCACAACCAGCCACAATCTTCTCCTGGGCCAAACATCCCCTATTTTTATGGAGAGAAAAAAAAGATTTACATTTTTGTGTGTTAAAATGTTCTTTATTAAAATGTTATTAAAAATGTTATTAAAATGTTATTTAAAACTAAATGGATAAAATCAACAATAACAACAGCTTTGGAAAGCATAATCATCTTATACATATTATACACATATCAAGCTGAGAGAAATGATAAAACCAGGTTTCTAAACTCACCCTCCTCCCTTAATAAGAGTCAAAGCAGCATCAACTTCATCAGCTCCATCAATCGCTACATCCAACTAGAAGACACACACAAAACACCCCCTTAAGACCTTCATAAAAAGCACTAAGTATTATCTGATTAATAATTATTATGAGAACAGACATGAAGGTCCACTAAAAACATTTACGGCATGCTGTTGTTTACCACAGAAAATCTCTATGTTGTAAAAAGCATAAATCACAGTCAGTTTACAATAATGGACGTGCAATAGAAGTCTATAAAAGGCAGGCAGAGGCATTAAAAGCTGAAATGGGCTTGTTAAAGCGTTTGTTTTATTTCTTTCATATAAAATTTCTCCATTAAAGTTGGACAAGTCCAAATTATCTTCTGTGGTAACCAACTGCCATTCCTGCTTT
>JAZGTI010015257.1:0-13537 GCA_036877585.1 Botia kubotai
TCACCCCTTCACAGCTCCTCTGCCAGCTCTGTGGAATGGACTCGATGCCATAATGTGCCCCAGCAATTGCCCCTGCCATGCAAGCGATAGTGTCTGTGTCCCCACCCAGAGCCAAGCTGTAGGCTATTGTCCTCTCCAGGCCTCCGAATCGCTCTGGTAGACCATCCCTTGGCTCCAAACAGTGCAGGACACAAAAGATAGCAGTGGGCACAGATTCTAGGGCAGCAACGCCATTCCCTAATGAAGAACAGCAAATAAAATCAAGTAAAATACAGGCCTGCTTCAGTGTGGGATACAAACATATATATACTAACCTAGTTTAGATATGACCTCCTCAATGCTCACACTGTTCCTCTCCATAAGTTCTTTTACTCTCAGCAACCGTGTGCAATACGGTAACTCTGATTCACTTAGTCTGTAGAATAACATAGCACAATGTGTATCAGCATAATTTACTGAGTCTTGGTATATTCTTGTTCATAATCCTTTGTTTGATTGGCTCACATACGCATTAGCATCAAGCAGGGCTCTCTCTTCCTTTTCCACTTGTTTCAATTCATTGATCAGGCTGTTTATAAAATCACTTGGCAAAGCCAAAGCCCCCTGAAGGGAGAGCTGGACAGCACGGGCATGCAAGATTGCCCCATTGTAGCCCAAAGGGCAGGCATGTGTAAGCATTGCGCCAAGCCGTGAAAACTGCCAAAAGCAAATGGAAGGCCACAATGTTAGCCTGGGACTTCCAAATTAGCTTCTCAAATCAAGCATTTATGAGTGTTCCAGCTTTAGTCCGTCAGTTTTCGGTAGTTGGATTCAGAATTTTGATTATTTTATGCACAATGTCTTACTTTTCGCACATCAACTGGATGTCTGAAGGCCAGGGCAAAAGGCGCAGCTCTCTTCGCACCTCCATTCCCGAAAGAACCACGACCACCAAACTGAGCGGCTGCTGGTTCAAAGACATCCTTCAGATGAGGCGATGCAAGCTTCCGCAACACATGCACGACGTCTACGCCGTAACCTCGCCCTGGAGAAAGGTTATACTCCCTTGCAA
Organism: Botia kubotai; assembly: GCA_036877585.1. Classification (NCBI taxonomy): domain Eukaryota; kingdom Metazoa; phylum Chordata; class Actinopteri; order Cypriniformes; family Botiidae; genus Botia; species Botia kubotai. The sequence continues at coordinate 1,052 of JAZGTI010015257.1, forward strand.
ATCTGAAATGAGTTCAGTGAAACAGAGTGAAAAGTTAGGTGAAACACCAGGAAGTTCTGAGGTAACACTTTATCCCATAAATATCCAAAGGTAACCAGCCTTCGAGCCACGTCCTGTTCGTCAAACGCTGCCCTGGTAAGGAGTGAATCTGCAACACATCGCGTCATGGCTGTGTCGTCGGTGTACTGAAGAATTTCTGGGGGGAAATCATAGTAAATAAAGAATCCATTTGGACAGTAACACCGAGGCGCGAAACTTAAGACATGCGAATCGGTCGTTAAAGACTATTAATTACTCGAATTAAAGTCATTCAGTCTTATGATCCTATTAATTTACCATCGACCCGTGTTTCATCTTCCAATGCACTGAGATGCTGAAGGACTCGAGCCAAAGAGACGTCCACTGTTCCTTCAAACTCACCGCCTATACAGTCTCCCAAAACCGCACCGACCAAAGCGCCGCGGAAGCGAGACAGAGATACAGCTGCTACAGCTGACATTTCTCCTACCGTATCACTCAGTCCAAAACTGCACGTCAAAAGATTAGATAGATCGCACTACAGGAACCGATCATATTTAAAACGACTCTTGTCAGCTCTGCGTGGTTTCTGTTTTCGTTTTGCTGTAGGAGTGTTGTCATTGTGTGTCGTCATCTGCTTCTCACCACAATGCGTCAAATAAAAACGCATATTGATTCTTTGCTGTTTTATCAAACAAGCGAATATTATTTTGCCTTTATTTCAATTGATTTATCTGTACAGAATGTGTACAAGCAGGTCCTTAGGAGACGGGATCAGTCACACGTCTACATTAAAGATGTGTCTAGTTAATAATATGTAATACATCAATTTAAACGTAAAAAGTAACTGCAATTCTGTTGTAAAGATAACTCGTTTTTTCTGTTGTTTCTGTTATCACTGCCTTGTGATTACTTACAAGAAATCTGTCACAAGAATCTGCCACAGACTGTTGATTAATTTATAGATTCTGATATAGATTTTATAGATTCACAGTATATATATGTAAATATTCTTGTCATTACATTTGATCATTACATTTGTGTGTTTGCCGTGTGTATTTTAAATAATAAATAAAATGTCATACTTGCAAACAAAGTCTTGAGTTTCTTTATAACTCAAGCGTCTCAAAACATTTGGAACAATGTTCCTTTAAATTTCTGTTACAGTAGGACAGACAAAGTAGTAAATTTAGCACAATAACTTCCGCTGTTGGTGCTTTTCCGTGTCTTCCATTAAAAGCACTTTCAGTGAAATTGTATGTTTGGTACACAACAGCTCCACCTACAGAACAACATGTAAAGGGCAACTTGTAGTTAGTAGGTGGTCGCGACAAATACGTTGCACAGTGTGAATAAGCCCACAAGTAATGCACTTATTTACACTAACCTGTTGTTTTATCTCTTGAATCTGGCTTTCGTCTTTTTCCAGACTGCATCCGTGTTTTTTCAAAAGTCCCTCAATGTGCCTTGTTGACGATAAAGAAAATTTAAATCTAAAACTTAAAAACGTTTTAGAACTTTGCTTCCAAAAACGAATGCGACAAAATCTGATCTAAGCACATACCTGTTAACCTCACTGTTGCCTTCCAGTGCATAACGCTCTTGTAGGAACTGTTGTAATTCTGGGCTCTTTGCTTCTAAAGCGCCCAGGGCCTCGCAGGCAGCAATGCGAACCCTGGGCTCCTTCTCCAGGTGTAGAGCCCACATCAACAACTCCTGGAGAGTTGAGCTTATGCAACCAATTTTTCCTAAAGCTATATTTAAATAATAATTCCTCAGTAAGTTATAGTAAGTATATAGTAAGTTATAATGAAAATAGTAACATTCATGCATGTGGTAACATATGCCCATGTCAAAGAAATAGTTCACACAAAATTTAAATGGCCGCATAGCTTTCAAAACAGCTTGATCACATGCCAGTTAATAATCAATGGCATTTACTGTCCTGATGTCAAAACAGGTGCAACGTGTCTTTCCATGTATAAACACAACTGCACAAGATTTGAGTGTTTTTCTTGAAAAGATATTAATGCTTCAGAAAAATCAAAATATGGTGCACTGTTAAGTGAAATGAACTATTATTGTGCGTTTTGTAATTTCTTAAATTTGACAGCCTTCAGCCTTATGTGTTCCACAGAGAAAAGACTTGTAAATGATTTTTTTTATTTATGTGAACTATCTCTTTATATTGTAACAGAATATATTGTAACAGAATGGAACAGAAAATACTTTCATTGCAACCTTTTTTAAACTTACCATTAATCGCTTCCACTTTCACTTCCCATAATGGGTCATTCTGCATCAAGTAAATTAGCTGATCCAGGACCTGTGAACATGTTTTATTATGCATGAAATGAAAGTGGTCACTCAAGTAGACCCTCAGGGAATGTGCAGGTTCTTTTTTGCATTTTTCACAGATCTCCATTTTAAATACAAAACGTCAAGTTTTCCTTTGCATATTTTTCTATTTTACACAAAGCACAGCTCCTTTAAAATCCTCACCATCTGGTCATCAATCATTAGAGATGCTGCAGTCAAACAGGCCTGTTTGCGCACACCCACAAACTCATCACTAAAGCACTGCAGGAAAGTGGGCAGTAGCTTGGGTGTCATTATATTGAGCCGACCAATGAAGATGAGCGCTTCCAGCCGCTGAGCAGTTGGACCCTCCTCAAGTTTCACCCTGCAAACATTGTTTGTGTGTTAAGAATGAATTGAATAGATGCAGAAGCCATGGGATATAATAAAGCACAGTGTACAGCATTCTGCCTATAGCTCAGAACGGTCTATTGGATAGTCAATAACCTCAGTATATTGTGCAGATCTCTACCCACATCCAGTTTACTCAGTGCTTGAGCTGTAGCCTGACGGACATCACAGCTCCAGTCATTCCACATCATGTGAATCAGTTTGTTGCAGAGATCCTGCATGAAAAAATTATAGTATGTTCAACCTATTAGCGGCAAGATAATGGGCTATATATACAAGAATATCAGGGAACAAATGCTTATGAGGAATAGTTATAGGAGTAGTTCAGAGATCTTTTCATCTTTAAACAATGAAAGTCATACTGGTTTGTATCAACCTGAAGGTAATTAAATGATGACAGAATTGCCATTTTTAGATGAACTATCCCTTTAAAAAATGACATCATAATACCTTATTGATTGGACCTCTGAGCTGTGAGATGCTGTTACAGGCCTGAACACGAGTTCTCCAGTTAGCGCTGTTCAATTCCTCGGCCAGGAGAGAGCGCACTAGTGTCTGCGTGGATACGTTCAATACACATTCAAATAATTATAAATGACAGATTTCAGGTGAATAAGACAAGCTAGTTTACACTGACACAAAGTTTGCACACGTCATGCTAAATACAGTCTTTCAACAAAAAACAGAGATTCACTCACAGTGTTCCTGCTAATGCTGCAGAGTAGCGTCAAGGACTGTTTCTGATCTGAAGGAGAATCACTGAGGAAGTGCTGGGACAGAAGTCTCTGGATGACAGCTTGACTTGTATCACCGTATATTGCCAGACACTGTGCAGCCACCCAGCTGTCCGCATCTGTGCCTGAAGGACCTTGAGTCACAACAAATTATAATCATTTTAAGTGAAGTTCTGTGTAGGACAGATTTCATTACCTGTGACATTATTGTTTGTAATTTAATTAGCATTATTGATATTCAGAGAACTTTAGACACCTTGTTTTAATGCACTTTGTAGTATGCTCTTGGCTTGTGAGTTAGGTGTCCTCATGGCGTACCGGCACACTGCAGCAGCCATCTGAACTCTCTTCACTGGATCACTGAGAGCTGAGACGATGAGATCCTGCAGTTCCTGAGGTACTGCATGCACATTCCATTCCTCACATTGAGCTGACAACAAAATAAAATATCTTCTACTATTTCCAAAAAACAGTAGTTGGCCTACTTAATGTTTTAAATGTTACACTTGAACAAGGCTTTGTGATGTGTTGCCAGAACCACAGCCTGAATTAATATCAGTAATAGCTGGTTTTATTCAAATGTATTATGTTATGTTATGTTGTTACGTTATGCTATGCTATGTTATGTGTATGCAATTGATAAAGCTGACTTCTTAGCTGACAGATCAACCTGCTTTTCCTGGGTCAGGATCCTGTTGTGGTCCATTAACTGCTCCTGATGCACAAGTTATGATGGCCTCCAGCCGCATGGGATAATTAGGATCAATAAGAGCCTTTTTTAGGCCCTCAATGGTCGCAGTTTGCCAGGGCAACTCTAGATGAAAGACAATCATTCCTCAGAATATGTTTCCACAAGAGCAATCCATGCAATAGTAACAACATTAATACAGATATTTAAAGTATTCATTTTTATACCAAACACATTCTATCTGTTCTGTATATTTGTGTTTGTATATTTACAGCTAAAAAAACCTTTCTGTCAGTCACACAAAGTTGTGCTCCCTCCGTCAGGGAACGAGGGTTACATTCTTAACCAAAACGTAAATGACACCAAACCAAATCTTTATAACAAACTAAGGAATGATATGGAGTATGGAACTATGAAAATAAACATCTACTGATGTTCAAAAATCTCCTCCATTTTTCCACTGCATAGCGAAGACAGGAAAGCTCAGCCACAGGCTTGCAATGCAGCAGCTGTCTGGTGTCCTCCTGTCTGCTGAACTCAGCAGGTCTGGGGTCAGAGGCATATTCTGACAGATCCACCTGTACTCCTCTCACAGTATCGCCTTCTGCAAGAGCCACAAAAATAAATCTTTCAAGTTTCCTATGCCATAACAAATATATATTGTTCCCAATGCATTTGTTGCACCATTGATAATATTAGTTTGGTTATACAAAAAAATTGACGATTAGCCATGCAGTTCTTGTTTGCTGCTATTGCTTCACTATACGATCCAACTTATTCGTTACAGAAAAGCCTTTGTGAAAACATTATACATACTGTAGACAGTTTTTAGTTATTTACAAACTAATTTCAAACATTTAAACATATTTAGATCTAAAGGTAATCCAAACTTTGTACCAGTAGTGTGCTTTTTTGGCAAACCCTTGCGCTTGTAAGGCAACTTTCTTAAACACTAATAGTGTACTTGAAGTCATATATTTAAGGCCACCTTTAAGGAGATCCTGTTTTGAGATGGTCTTTTCGTGATGGCTGCTGTTGCATGGATTCTGGATGTCTTGTAGACGTGGGGCATGTGGAATCTTAATGAACTTGACATCCACAGTGGTTTCTGTTTCATTTAAGCAGTTCTGCACATTCAGGCTCGTTGGAGATGACACACAACCTAGAACCCTGTGCAGGTTCATTAAGAACACACACCAAATAGAACAAGAAATGCAAGTAAGGTTTAGTCCTAGGACTAATTTAGGCCCTAGGACTAATTTAACTGATTAACTAAAATGTTCAGTAAGTGTACAGTTTGTATCAAAGTATTCTGTATGAAAATGGGTTATTAAAAATGATTAATGTTTTGGATAATAACATACTTGTGTTGCTTCCTCAGTGGCAACAGTGGCCCAGACCTATTGTGACACTGTTTGGGAAACTGCTGGTTGATAAAACTCTGTTCTCTAGACTTGCCAAGCTTCTTCTGCGCAAACTCCTGCCACCTGCTGTTCCTGCCCTGGGCTTTCCAGTCCTCTGTAGAAGATTCCTTTCGGCAGGTGTGCACACTTAAAACCCTGATCTGCCCTGTCCTTCCAGAGGTATCACTGTCTTTGCTTTGATCACTATGAATTTTAAAAGACACCTCAGAGTTCACTGTAGGTGTCTGTATTGAAACACAGCCTTCTTTTCGAGTTAAAGGATTTCTGTTGCAATGTATTTCTTTGTTTTTCTCTTTCATTTTCTTCTTTAATGTGGTACCTGGTGCTAAAGGGCCAGAGGGATGAAACAGCCAACTAAAATCATGTTTTCTGTATGAAATAGCTCCCATCTCACTCACAACTTCTTCAGAGAAAGAAAGGCCCTGACTTGCATTATTCAAAAATCGTTTGTAAAGCTGCTTTTCTCTGAGCTTGCTATGGTTTCCTGGTCTCCATGTTACACGCTGTAAATCCATCGCGTGTGGTGAGGCCATGACAAAATTCTATAAAGGGAACAAATTTAGAGTTCATGAGATTTACTTTAAGATGATTGGTTTGTTCAAACTGTCTCTTACATGAGAGAATATGTCTGTCAATTAGTCTGATTAGTTAAAGCATGCTGGCTTTTAAACGCTTCTGCCAAAATAGCCGCATTAGCTATTAATAGAAAGCTGCGAGCTTTTTATAGAAACACAGGAACCTTTGAAACTCAAAGCTGTCTTGAATTGAACAGCCATTCTCTGGTATAATCTTTCGGTCTAATATTAATGCTACGAACATACAAAGCCAATGGCAGTTGTAAGCACAGTTAGGAAAATATCATAATAATGACGCAGTAAGACAGCTAGACGAGTTGTTGGAGGTAAACAAAAAGTGTGCAAGTTCCTTACAAAATAAATAACAAATAAATAACAATAAACATTTGTGTTAAACATTTCTTCAGGGGTAATATGAAAATCCACCTACCGACGGCTGTACAAATCACGTTCCTACGTCACTTCAACCAGTGCACACGCTGACAAGTTTATGACGTTTATTCCAACAGCAGTTTATATAAACATTTTGACTCTTACAAGAAGAATGAAAGTTTATTTTAATAGAGAAACCAGCTCGCAGACAGCCTGCACAAACGTAAAGTCACAGCTACAACTCCTGCAGCACTCAGATGTAGACGTTGGCATGGCAACAAGACGCGCTATTTTTGCTGTTCTATTTGCCCAGCCCCAACTGCGTGCAGGGCAATGAGCTGTTCCATGCTGTCCTATGTTTTCTGTTGCGTTTCCACAGAGTAGAAACGTTTATTTTGCATGTATAGTGTTAAACAAAACATTAATCATATGTTGTTATAAACCTTCGTTGCATCTTTGCAAATGTGAAATAATTTCATTATTTATAATGATCATAATTTTCATTTATTTATTGTGGCCTTCACAATGGGTCAAGTTGTTTTAATAAAGCTGAAACTTATTAATTTAACTTATACATTTCACTCAATAGTTTCAACCATCCACAACAATAAAAATTACACAGCTATATTTGAAACTTAAAACCTGTTTAATAATCCGTTAATGTGACATCCTTGAACTTGTGCTGACAGTTCTGATTGCTATCATACAGAAACTTTCCCAGAGAAAGATCTAACAATCCCAGATGAAACATTTAACAAAAGTCATTTGCAGCAGAATTATTACTGAATCTTAACATTTATAAAATATCACATATGAGCAAAACACAGTGAATTAATTGTAAACTTGATTAATTGTGAGTATTTGACATTTTTGACAGCTGTAACATTATAGGTTTAACAATTCAAAACTGAAATCTTTTCAAGTATATTTAGGGCCTGCAAAAAACTCTTTGGGTATACAAACCTCTGGTTGGGAATCACTATGCTGAAGCATAAAAAATAAATGGGAAGATAAAACCAAACTATTGATCAGCCAATAAACGTTTCCACTGTAAAACCAAGTCTGCTTTTGTATTTTGCTAGAAAATACAGTTTACGAACTGCTTGGCAACGTGGATGGTTTTGTTGTAAGGATTAAAGTTTTTTTTACCTTTTGATCTTTATTTGATTTCTGATATTGCCCTTATGCAGATTATGGTTTGTTAATTCATTACATGATGCTTCATGCATTACATTTTTATGTGTGTGGCAACTGTTTAGGCTTTTGTGTGACTAACATCTGAAGATTCCGGTTCTTACAATAATAAGCAGCCTAAATTTGTATTTTAAATCATAAAAACAAGTGTCAAGAACCGATCGTGAAACAAATGTAAGTACAACATTGTTTAAAATATATAGTACAGTATAATGTCTAGTTTACAATGTAGTTTACAGAAATAGCTAATTCACAAATATAATTCTGCAAATAAAGCAGAATAATACAGTGCAGTTGTGGTTAACATTTTACCAAAGGGTAAGAAAGTATTCACAACACTGAATACTGTCTAGCATAGAATAATAGGTGATGCTAAGCGTTCTTCAGCATATGTACATGTAAAAAGAATGCACAGTTCAAGCGAATAAAGTATTTAGGAGACATTATTATGTTTTAGCATCAGCACAAATTTATTCTGCACTATCTATTTTTAACAGTCACTGCCATTTGAACTGCATTTCATCCCTGCAGTAGTCTGTACTTTCTCATATGTTCGGGCCATGACATTTAGTTTACAGGGGAACGGTTAAAGCTCATTAGAAGGGCCAGTGTATTTTAAATCTGATCTCAGGATCACTTATATAACAGAAACACATTGAAGGATGATATACAAAAGTGTAAATGACCATATTACTATTCCGGGGAACCTCTTCAGAGGAACAAGCTGCATATAGCACATAACACACCGTCCGTCTCAATGTGAGTGAATTGCCATGCAACTTTTTCTTTTTTGCATCATCAGACATCACAGACAATTATCTGATGCTATAGCATTAATTAAATAAACTGGTATTAACAAAAATAGAATTCAAAGATTTGTAATATTTGCATACCTTTTAAATTAGTCTGTCATACGTCTTATGAATAAGCATTTTTTTTGCTTTATATGATTTTTTCTCCTTACATTCATCGGACAAAAAAATAGATAATAGTTTTATCTGTTTCTGCAATGACATTCTTCTTTCAATGAAGAAATGATACGTGGAATAATGCTAATCAATCATACAATCAAGAAAAGTTTTTACAATCAAAACAGCAAAATATACGAATATACGCCATGACATTCATACAGTGAAGACCAGGGCTAACTGTCACATGGGGAATTAGAAAACCTTTTGTGGATTCTATCCTCCAAATTCAATTTGGGTGTCAATTTTGGCTGCCGCTGTCGAGTAATCAAGTGGAAACAATACAACTACACAAGCATACATTAAGGCAGAGGGTCAACTACACAATGAAGACTGGAGGTTTTTGGGAAGTGCCACATGTGCAATATTTGTTTGCCAAAGCAATTCTTTTATGTTAAGTATGTGACTTTTTAGAAAGGGACTTCCAAAAATAAACCAACCCAGAGTGAAAAACATGACAATCAGCCCTGGTTTCACCTATATTTGAGTTACAAAGGCAAAATGGCAGCAAGTGAATGATCTTTCTCAATTAACTGTGTCTTTTAAAGAAGTCTGCAGTCAAAACCTTTTCCAAGTTTACCCTGGCAGCACTAATGTTTTCTACAAGCAATGCATGTTTTTGATTGTAACATGTTTTAAAATTGCATTTATATTAAAGTCAACGTATTTGCCATCAGACCGTTTTTGCCAGCCGTTAATAAATTAAAAGTATTAAGGGCTTGTGTCCACGAATGGGTCATGTAGCCCTTTGATTAAAAAACAATCAGTCAGTGGTGCACTAAAACAGCCAGATTTTTACTCTTCACATATATTAGCAGTTACAGCAAGACAAATCCAATAAGAATAAACGTCATAATTTGTAGTATACTTGAATCCAAAGTCACCTTCTGCGTAGTGCAAGTATTTCTTGAGAAAGTCAACTGAACCAGTCAAATGCGAATTAAAGTGACGTCTCCACACAACAGGAGTCTCTGCGCACATAATACCTTCTCGCCTCTGAGGAGTCCTCGCAGCCCTCGGGCCGATGTACTATGAGCACTGGGAAAAACCGAGCATCCTGGTAGTTGGGTGGGCTGTCATTAAGGGCCAGCTGACTGGTGTTAGACCTGCAGCACTGTTCATCCAGGCAGCAGCGCTCTGTGAGCGTGCTGCTTCGGCTCCTCCACAGTCCCACGGTGCGCCTGGAACCGTACATGCGACATAACGAGAGGTGTGAGGTGTCCTGGGACAGGTGGGAGTGTAAGGTATGGCGGGAGAATATAGAGGAACAGCTGGAGCTAATTGTTGCCCGTCTTGGTCTGCCCTCGAGTTGATGACAGTGCTCGCAGTTTTGCACCAGAGTCCCGTAACTCCGCGCTGGGTAGCTCTCCAATAGGACGCGGTTGGATGAAACGCTGTCTCTGTGGTTCGACCCTGAGGCCCCCAGGTTCATCAGCATGGTCTCTGAGTAGCTCGGTATGAGCTGATGATTGGAGCGAATGTGCCATTCTAACTCTGTGCTGTCTATCGTTTCTGCTCTTGGAAGGCCGTAGCAGGTGTTCCTCAAAGTCGTGGCGGCCTCTGGAGACGGGCTGCTGTTGTCATACTCTAGCCCGAAGAGTTTCTCAACTTGGTAGTGCACGAACGCTGTGCGGTACTCGATTAGCACTCGGAGCGGCCAGGAGAGCATTAGCAGAGCGGCCACCCAGAACGTGGCCCGTGAGTTATACCACGGCAGTCGGTCAGGATCTACATAAGCTATGAGGTGCTCTTTAAAGTCAATGTTCTTCAGGAGCATGCCTTCACGGGCCTCCATGTAGTCATCCAGGCCCTCGATTTCTGAGAAGAATCTGGCCCTCTGGTTGAGATAAGCATTCTCAGGTCCTGCTCCTGCGAAACTGAAACATTTGGTAAAATGCAACCGTGTCACCATATGAGCCTCCAGCCCTCGCAAGCTCCGCGAGATGTCTTTCATACCACAGCGGCCATAGTCGAACTCTCCCTCCGCCACGTGCGTGTTAACACGCTCATGGTAAACTTGTGTGGTGGTGTAGGCGTCTCCATTCCTGTAACGCGTCACTTGTCGAGTCCTGCGTACAAAATGATAACTGATGGCTTTCCACCAGACACACGGCCGAGCTTGACGCATGCGCCGAACCTTTTCGTACACGTTGTCCACGTTGGCCTTGCACTGGAGCTCGCTGCGGGCGCGACAATGCCAACATTCCATGAGGTAAACACCATAGAGCATGAGCAGAAAAGCCAAAGGGATGTACACATAGCCATCAGAGCAAGGGCTGGCATTGTATATCATGGAACGACCTCCTCCCCCTCTAAGAGAGTTCATTGCGGCAGTATAGGACCTGCTGGAGGAATCAAAGCTCAGCTTGGTGACTTCGGTAAGCTGACACCAGGCCACAGCACCCAGGCAGCTGTATATGAGCAACGATAGGAGGAGGCAACGCCAATGTGTCTCACGGCACATAGAGGCACCTAAAGACTGTTTTATTGGACGTTGCTACATGGAACAATGAGAAAGAGACAGAAAAATAATAATCAGTATATTGATTATTTAGGCACATAAATCAGTCTTATTGTCACAGATGATAAAAACATTTTTGGTAATTGAAATAAAAATAATTAGAAATGGAACTAAATATAATTACATAACTGTCAAACTGCCGTGAATTAATTTGAGTTTTTAGCACACAGTATATTATACATATTAAAACCTTTAAAACGGCCTTAATTAAACAATGACGTTAAAATACCACAATATAATATTAAGATATAACTTAAATGATATTGTTAACTTTGGAAGCATTAAAATGATAAAAATTAAGTAAAACTAAGGACAACTTTAAAATGAAATAGAAATAAAAACACAATTCAAACCCTAATGTTGGAAACATACACAACAAAGAGGAAAATAACGTAAAAGTGAACCAAGAAATGATCTCCAATTTACAGATTTACAGATCTCATTGCCACTGATATGAGACTCTCTCTATTGGCCAAAGGATCATATGTCCTCATGTCCAGTACACCTTAAGCTTCTCGTATGAATTCCATTATCTCGAACCTTTTATTGTACAGATCTACTGAATGAAGTGCACATTGGACATGGTTCCATTTGAATCTAATAAAAATAAAGCACAGATGACGCACTGACAGTAAACCCTTCACATGACTGGAGGGAAATAGATCTATGTGTTAAAGTGAGGCCTGACAGGACTGAGGATTTGTAGAAATCCCATCTCTCAGTTCAGACTTAATTACTTAGATTCTGGCACAAAGTCTCTGTCTACTGTCTAATGCACTCACCTATCTTAAGTGCTACATATAAATGATGTATATCATTGACAACTAAGCGTGTTACCAAAACAATATAAATTACTTACGGCATGAAAATCATATAGCTGGTGTGTGAGCTACATAACTACCTGCAAAGTAATTATTTTGCATTTTAGCCATATTTTGTGACATTTTAATACTAAATACTGCAAATGTTTGGTTTGTCAAAAGGTAATTTAACCACTCTATAATTAAACAAAATTTTATGATGGATCTTGACATAATTTCCAAAATAACCTAATCTAAGTTCAACTGCTCAGGACAAGTTAACCCTTTGGTTAATGAAAATTCTGAACAGAATTATTTGAGCACAGATTTAATTGAGAATATAACAATATCAACATATGCAATAATGGCTATTTTTTATTTTTGCATGGCATGTCACATCAATTGTGATAACTACATTATTTACCAATTATCAAGTGTGTTATTATCATGAGTTATCATCATGTTCTATTTAAGCTTTTGAGC
>JAZGTI010015258.1:0-13535 GCA_036877585.1 Botia kubotai
GCTAGGGAATGCGCCTGGAGTTGGGAGCCATGGATAGGTAACGGGAATAGGAGGAGGAAAAGGTAAGGTTTAAGTAGAAGGAAGGTGGCAGGCAACGCTGATGGAAGAAGGTGGGGGAGCACCATTAGTGGTTGTGGTTGTGGCGAGGGTAGATTTCGGCATCTTGGAGTATGACTAGTGGTTATACGACCCCGGGATGGAAAAGGCTCGGCGGAAACACCCGAAGGAGACGGATCGCTCCTTGGGTTAGGAGATGGATCGCTCCTTGGGTTATTGAGGTGAAAGAGCGTCAATAGAAAGGAAAGTCTCCTCGTTGGAAGGTAAAAGCTCAATTTCGGGCATGGCGAACAAGTGGGTGGGGCCAAATGCTGCAAGACTGTCATGTGACGGAGGTGAGTGAGAGATATATATATATATATTAAGTTAATAAAATTTCATTTAGGATACAACATTTGTTTAACTGCGAACCTGTTGTGTAAATTAAAATGTAAATGTTGCCTTTTCAACACTGAACCTAGCTCAACCAATGGCTTCAATTTGGGGGTGGGGCTACCTATTGATTCACCCAATGGCAGACAAGGGGGAGTGTTTAGGAAACAGTCATTATTTTAGCAGTTTGGAGCCATTAATATGACTACATTCCAGCTAAAATAAGAAAACTTATCTCTAAATAGCACAATGAGAATGTATACGTGGCACATTTTAAAGTTAGATTCTGTGTGAAGTATGCATCAGGGAATGAGTCCCAGTTTCCAGAATCCAGACATGGTCTCTGAGGGCTCGAGGAGCAGCGTGCTATCTGTGTACTTTTGTTTGCTCTGGGCTTTGAAACAGGCATCGGAACAACTGTTAAGGGAATTGGAGGCCTTCTTCCATCTATCCGTGCCGGGTAAAAACAATTGCATTGTCCAGACTCACTGCTGCTCCTTCACGCCGTGACTGTTGGCCATGCAAACACACACACAGTTTTGATCTCATTGTCTGGTATTTGTCCTTTCTTATCTCCGCCCCTCTCTCACATGGTGATGAAAACGAGAGGTTACACTATTTGATATGATTTTCAGCGTCACGCCGTAAGACTGTGCATTCGTGATACAGGCTGAACAGAGCTGAGAGGAGCAAATGTCTTTTGCACACAAGGCCAAACCGCGCCAGAGGCATCATTTTGGCCCCTGTCATCACTCTTGTCCATCCAAATGTGTGAATAGGTGCAGATGAGTTTGATTTAGTGACACACAGGTGTAAATACATTTTGAAGTAAAGTTTAAAACATCTAACATCTAGTAGTGATTCTGGAGAACTCAACATCTGACTGGCTGTCTATATTGTGCAGTCGAGGTGCATTAGTGTAGTGGAAATTAAATCTTTAAAAGACGGTTTGAAACCTAAATTAAACAAAATATTAACTACTATAATGATATAGTTTTTGTAATTTGAATAATTGATTTTAACATCTACCATCTAATCTAAATTAGCATATTTTATGATTAGTGTGTGTATATATATATATATATATATATATACACATCAATAATATTGTTTTCCTTTAGTTACAATGGCAGCAATGGAAGTATTCCATATTACCGTCTGTTACTGTCATTTCTCCTGGCATTTGTGCCTGGCAGTAAATAAGAGGTTATTTGGCCTAAACAAATACTCTTATTTTACTTATATCAAATACTCTTATGCACGTCTATGTGATTAACAGTAATTGAGAAACTGCGCTTTGCAACTGCATCAACATCAAGCAACGGATCTAAACGCAACAAGACTCTTCAAGTCAACCCTGAACCTCAACACATGTTCATACTGCACAGCAGCAGCTGTGCCGTAATTGCATCTTCAAAAAGATAACGGTCATCTCATTATAGGACGAACTTATGAGCGAATAAGCGAAACGAATATGCGAATATGGTGCGCAATTAACAAACAATGAAATCACCACTTGTATTCGTTTTGGTAAAACAAAGTGTAATTGATTCAGTGTGCGTTCACACTGTTTAGAAGTCAGTGATGCTGTGTGTGGCGCAGGAGGATCACAGCTTAGCTGAAAATCACCTTGTCTTTTAGGAGTGGTGTCACACAAATGAAGGTGCCCTTTGCAAATAATACCCATTAGAATTTCAAAGTCATTGAGTCTCAGCTGAAGAGGGTGACAGAACTTTCTTGCATGTTCTCTCTCTCTCTCTTTCTCTTACAGTACCTGAGTTGCTCTAATGAACCAGGGCAGTCATTAGGGAATATCTGACAATTAACATTCAGCTCACTTCATACCTCATATAGCGAACACAGTATGCTATTTTTTCTTCTTTTTTTTGAAGGTTTTTAAATCTCATCTTTTACTTCGGTCTTGAATCTGTGGTCTGACCTACGCAAATTTTCTTGTTATACAAAATTACACATTTATGCAAAAACAAAGTAATTCCATGATTAGTTTAATTATTATTCCTCAAACCTAGGGTTAGACTTGAACAAACAAAATATATAATATACCCAAATATTAAACTTCAGCAAAAAACTCATCTTACACTGTATGTGCTGGACATGAATGAGAACTTTCTAAAGAGTGGTGTGCTATTATTTTCCAACCTCATTATTTTACTCAGTGGATGATTCAGCAAAAAAATAATAAAAAATCCCACAGACTTACGTTGAAGGAAGGACTTGATCAATATCTAGACAGGAATATAATGGAAACTTAGGGGTGACTACCTAAAATACCACATAGAAATGCTTTGGTATCCACCCACAACAATTTAGCCTTGTGGTGGTGCTTTGTGCAGGGGCGAGCACCCTTCTGGGTTTTGTTTTAAATGGCACAAGAAGGGCAACATAAAATTACCCACAGTTTACACTACAAAAGCCCCCATACAAAGTCTGCCCTGAACACAATGTAACGTAGAGCACTTTAACCTAAAACAGCCCAGCTCTCCTTAGTTCACCTCTGGCTAAGAGTAACAGGCTATGGAGTAAACAACAGGTCAGACTAACAGCCCAAGCAATCCCATAAATAACAGCCCAGGCTTTCTCCTCATCGATCTTCATTTACCATACCTTCTTCTCACACAACTCCAGAGTGACACGCTTTAATTGGCTGTACGGGGTCTATAACAAAGTCACTGGTAGGACGATTATCAGAGACACTCTGAGAAAGGTTAACCATCTCGACAACAAGGACATAAGGGATAAAATTAAAGCATCCACAACAATTTGCGCTTGTGTTCTAGAGCTGTCAACGTGCAACCAAATAAATAAAATTATTATTATTTTAACACTGTTAATGAATTCATTTAATATGTTATAATGATGTCACTTAGTTCCGTGCAACTCATCAAGTAAAATTTGCTGATGATTTTTTTTTTAAAATGTACAGAATCTGATATTTTTGTGCAATAGAAAGCCAAGTGTACATGTATTCTATATATTTATTTAGATATGTTCCATATACAGTATATGTACATTCGGAGTGCCAATTAGAAAAAAGATGTATTAAATCATATAATGATAGACAAACATTATTCTGTTGGTTCTCAAAAATTTCATATGAGAAAGAAAATCATGCACAAAGGTTTCGTACACATATAAGCCCTTCAAGCACTTATTAAAATGTCTCCATTTACTGTAGTTTGACCTGTGGTAAATAAGACCTCTTGGATTATTATTTTTTGAATACTCCTTTATTATTCATTTGTTCATTTAGTCTCCTTCTATTATTCATCTACTTACACTAATTTACTTTGGTTTATTGTATCAAGATATGTGTCAGTAGTTACTCAAAGGTCACATATCCCAGACAAATCATATTTCTCATTTCTGTACATCACAATCAGTGCTAGGGTGGAGTCTAAGGTCAAGGGTCAAAGATCAGAGGTGACATTCTGTAGCACTGACCTTCACAGAGAAAACAAGCAAACATTTCATAGACAGCAAGTCAAAGATTCATGAGGAAATATGGAGTAGGAGTGTGGGGGAGAGAGAGAGACAGGTCTGTATGAACTTTACGTAATGCTAGTGCATTACATAACCACCCACACTAGTTACTTCCCATTAGCTATGAAATGTTTTTTTTCTTTCAGCAACCCTGCAAAGCTTAACTCATTGCCATTTGACACATCACTAAAGGAGAGAAAAAATAGCCAAGAAACTCTCTCCATCTACAGAGTATGTTAGTATGCAACCAAAAGCTAACTTAATAAATCTTTAGCAGATATACACCTTCAAATATTGCAGTCCCTTTATTCCAGGTAAAACTGATGACTCATCTCGCACTGCAAAGAATTTCGTCCAATCAAATGACATCTCAAATACCACCTGTCAATGCCCCGCAAGTACTTAATTCATAGTGAATGTGATATGCAGACTACTGCCAATACCTTCCATACAGTATGTCCCATCCAAACCTTTTTCTACAGGTAATACATCAACACAAGAGAGAAATCTGTTCTTCAGAAGCAATATCGTGGGATCCTTAACCAACTCTTGGTGTTGGCTGCCAAAAATGCTGTCATATTCAAATTCGACTTTACAAATTATTCATGAGTTTCCTTTGCCATATCAATTGTCGCAATGCAGTCACAGAGTCAGTTCACTGTTATTGTCAGATATTTTGCAAATTCTATTTCCACTAATGAAAACCATCCTGCTCTTCTCTTTATAACAAGCAGTGACAGCTGTCTAACATTAGTGTTAAAACTGTAACAGTCATCTATCAGATTCATTCCTATTAGCCATAATATGTTTATCATTGCCTTAATAGGGTAAAGCGACTAATGAGTACACTAAAAAGCATCCATTTAAAAGTGATTTCGGCTGAAATTAAAGGACACAACTTCACTGTAGAGGATACAGGGTTCGAAAACGAGACGCATGACTTCACAAATGTGCCTGTTCTGCATTTGCGCTCTCTGGAGTCAGAGACCACAGGGACGGCAAAGACAAATGTCAGAAGGGAGGTATTTTAAGGGGGAATATTTTTAAATGGCCCCTAACGCAGTGGCATAGACAATTCCCATCATTTCCGAGCGAGTCCCTGTGGCTCACATATGCATTCCTGTCTAACAATCGTAATTATCTCCAGCGAGGGTCCTTGTTGATTTACTGGCACACAACAGCCATACGTCTGTCTAATGTGTCTGAGAACACCTTATCAGGTAAGCAAAGGTGTGGGAATAACAGACATATTAAGCCTGAGGAGAAGGTTTTTGCTGACATCCATTTTTGACAGCAGGTGGAGGTGGGTAATCTTCCTGTTAATTCCATTTTTTTCCCAAGCTCCTTCCAGACTGGAGGATCAGCATCACTGAAGCAGACAGGCCTTTGCCAGGGTGGAAACACGGCGTTGAATGATACGGACATTTGTACGTGGACTGTGGACTATTTCCTTAACTTTAATAAATCATTCCTCTCCATCTATCTTTCATCCTGTCAGAGTGATTTTGGGATACCTGTGTGATAAAACAGATTTGTGTGGAGTTCTACCTTTCCACAGATGCATGGGTAGAACTACACAGTGGCCAGATGTTTTAATCAGAGCAGAAGTGCTTGGAGGAAGTCCTCGGAATGCTAATCCAAACCAACCAAATCACACAGGGATGACAATCAGTGTGTTTAAGAATGTTTATTTAAACAGGTACTTCAGACTGTTAGGAGAAGTTGTATTGCTCTGCTGGGGCTTGACTAATGTATTTTAATGATCTGTGCTCCTCAGGCTTTCCAGTTCCTTGTGGATTAAAAACTCACTCTATACATGGACATTGGGTGAATTAAATGCAATAATGCAGTAAAACAGAGTGAAAGACACTATTTGAATTCTTCAGACAGAAGCTGTCAGATACGTATTGCCTAGTGCTGGTGGCCCAGACGTTTTTATATGGGTCATTCTCATGAAAACTCCCAAAGACCCTAAAAGGTTTTGTTTTCTTTAAGTAAACGTAACCTTTTATGTATTTCTTTCCATTTTGAAGTGAAACATGACCCAAACAGATTTCATAACATTAACGCATATGTGTAAGCATAAAGGCCTGTTCACACCAATTCTGATGTGACTAAATGCCGTATTTGAAAAACAACTTTTCACACCAAAACTAGTCTCCAAGTCTAACACAAAATAATGAATAATAATGAATGAATCATCATCTGAACAATGGAAAAACTGAAGCAGATCATAACTTTGCAATACTCCATAGTCTGTATGATGGTAATTATTGTTTTCATAGTCACACATTTTTCTTGCTTTAAGTAAATTCAATAGGCCTTTATTTTAAGACACAATATGCAATTTGGAAAGCTGCATAATTGTATACAAGGTGTATAATTTCTGCCTTTATATTATATAATTGCCAACTGTTTCATAATATACTGTCAAAATCCAATAAAAGTTCATCTATGTTTTAAAGAATGTTTTGGGAAGGGAAATTTTGACAATATAAATCAATGGCATGCTAATGTTAGACTGTCATTCACAAACTAAAGAAAAAACAACACTTTAGGACAATTACCTTCTGCACTCTCATACCAGTTGAGACAGTTATGATATACGACCCTCATGTCATGGGCCCCCTAGCCTGTCTGGAGTAAGCGATGGTTATATCATATTCCACACAGGGAAACTCATTTAAAGGTCATATGTACACAGGAGAGTGAAACCAAACGTGCCACAGCCATTATGCAATCAACTGAGAATAAAGAGAGACCTGTGTGATCCATGCACCTCTTTCCTCAGGCTAATGCTGAGGGCACAACCTAGAATTCAGCAGTCCACTGAGACATGTCCCAACAGAGGTCATGATGAGAATGCAGGGCCCCTAACAGTACACAATGAAAGACCAGCGGCCCCTCAAGCACATAAAAAACAGGGGTGGGCAAAATTACAGATTTTTAAAATGTACGAATCTGTCACCTGGATGCAAATAATCCACTAATCATTCTTAAGGAAGTCTTGTACAACTAGGTTGGTATAGTCTCACTTGAACCCAGTTGGACGCGTTTTTCAGGAGCCATTTATATAAAACATGTTTTGGACTGCAGAATATAGAAGGGAATGGGGTCTTGAGATGTTTTCAAAATGTGTGACGGGACTAACATAAAAAAAAAACATTAAAAAAGTCCAAAGACATTAAGCAATAGCCAAATATGTCCATATGAATGTGTTTGTTAGCAACAGTGCTATGGAATACAATTTGAAAACTTTTTCCAAGAGAGTACTGTGCACATTAAACAAAGATCAAGACCAAAAATATATAAGAAAAAGTTTAGATACACTAGTTAAACCCCCCCTCACACACACATACACAGTAAGACATGCACAAATGCACACATCCAATATACATCAACACAATTATATACTTCCATATGTATTATTTGATTCTTTATTATTATATTTTTTTTACCATCTTTAATCAGGCAAATATGATGAAAAAGTTGGTGGAGGCAGATGAAAGAGGCATTAAAGAGGAAGCAGTGGGATGTTGCATAATTGCTTGTGCAGAGTTTAAGCAGGATTATAAGGGTGATGGAGGGGGAAGTAGGCAATGGATATAAAAATTGCAGCCTCATTCACAAAAGTAATTGCAGTTCCGGTTAAAATATGAAGAGCGGAACTCCTATTTTACCCCTGCTTTAAACTTCTGACTCAGTTTCTGGCATGACTTTTAAAGTACAATACAAACAGTAAGAGAGATTACTTTCTAATAGATAGAGGCCTGGGACGTAAGGGGGATGTGGCACTGGATCCATCATAATTAGTATTTAATGGAAAATGAATCTGGTAGAAGATACACATCGGACCCGATATTTTCTGTCTCATTTTACCATAAGCCTCTTACATTAATGCAAGTCTGCAGATAACACTGTCAGTTAACTGTAATATTCAAACACCAGTGAAAAAAATCTCAATGATATTCATTGTAATGATTATACTAAAGGGGTGAATTCTGTGTCACTTACAATAATTTTTTTTTTTTGATTTGCTGGGAAAATCATGTTTAAAAATGATGTCATCAATAAGTCATGATTTTAGCCTTTGCAAGTAAAAATGCGACAACATTGTGTTGAGAAAGGCGCAAGTTTGTTACATCTTATGTCACATGCATGCTTCCCCACTCATAAATCGCATTAACAGCATGTGCTGCTTTATATTGCCATATGGTCAAATTAAACAGTGGATTGAACAATTAAGTGACATCATGATTATGCAGATCTGGCTAATATATATCAGTCCATCACCAGTGAAAAAGCAGCCCAATACACCTGAAATTACCTGATATTGAATCAACTTTAACTTAAACATCTTAATATTAATAACTAAATATACCGCATTATTTGAACTTAAGCACTGCTACTATAACCAGACACATTCAGTTAGACATATTGCATAATGTTTTGAATTTATTTTTTTATTCTCAGGTGTTACATTTATGTTCAGTTTTTGAAATGTCAAATTAAAAATAGTATTTCTTATAAAAACTCCTCTGCTTCCAATCTAGATTCACTACTCAGGAACACATCTTATGTAATTGGCTCCTAAAACACGTTCGATCTGGGTCAGGTGAACCTCCATCTGAGATACAGTTTTGTTTCACAAAGCAAGCATGCGTTTTTCTCGCTTACCAGGCAGAATCTGTAAGGATAAACTATCTTGTTCTTTTTTAAATGACCGGCTGTTTTGCGATATAGTTCCACAGATGCAGTAAAGTTCAAAATGTCACAAAAACACATTTTCTACTGCAGCTTACAGTTCTTAAAGCTTTAATAACCTACACTGGGGTAAAACAAAAGGCAGCAGATGAAATTTACTCACCAGAAGTGCCTTTGGATTACTTATGGGGCCAATGTATGAACTTTGCAATTTAATCAAAAAACAATATTGACAAGACAAAGAGAAAACCAATCACTGCTTTTCAGTCACTATTATTTCGTAATATCTAATACAAACAATACATTAGAAAAAAAATGAAATTCAATTTTTATCTCTAATTTTTTTCCTTCACTAGATAATTCTGCTGGTTAATGACAATATCAAGTATGAAAATTCTTTCATATTTGGAGTAATGAATCAACAGGGCAGACAAATTCCTTGGCCCCTTATGATGAGCTCATGCAGGTTTTGATTTACCAAGAAATCAGTGTTTGCAATTAACGTTACAGGTCGCAATTACGACACAATTAAAGCCCTTGACAGCGAAACACAACAACAGTTTAATAAAGAGAAACTGAGTTTACCTGATCCTGTCGCATGCATGCTTTATTTATTAAATCGTTTAATTTGACAATCGTTTTTCCCACTCAAAACACCATGTGCTAATGAAGAGGAGGGTGTCTCTATCAAAGGACTGTTGCCATATGGTCCAATTAAATAGCGAATTGAACAGTAAAGTGAAATCACAATGTGTATATTTTATCCCCTTCTGCTTGAATCGAAACTGATAGAGGAGACTCAAATGAAACTCCACCCCCCCAAACACTGACAGAGACACTCATTCCTCCATTGTTGCAAGCGCTCAGCTGCCCACTCGTGTTTTATCACTCACTTTCTCACTCCTCGCCCCCCACCCTCCATCTGCTATCTCCTCAACCCGCCCCGCCACCCCCATCTTTCCCTTGTTGTGAATCAAGCTAGTCATTGGTTACTGCTAACTCCATAACTAGCTTCAATTTTTCACTGGCAATCGATTTAACCGGGATTCTCTGTTCCAACTTTGCCCTTTGGCCTCTTTTGATGAACGTTATTGATTTTGACTAGGACCAAACAAAGCTGTCGGCTTTGCAGAGTCGCCGGTAAACAGACATTTTCGAAATATGAAATGGCAAATATGGAAGGAAGTCGATTTTTACAATTCAAATGCCAAGAGACCGTGGGGCAACTTCAGACATCGGTGAGAAAAATGGAAGCCAGGATGCGAGGATACGCCCACGTATGAAATCTGTTGTGTGAGGTGATTGGAGATGGTTTTGCTCCACGCAAGTATATTCTCAGTGGGTTACTAGACAGAACACACCTCAAATAACAAGAACAGGCAGTGGGCAACTCTCGTCCGCAATGTGCTGGTGTTTTGGGCATGGGTTTTTCTCCTTTTGTAATCCTGCCAGTGGCTGTTGAAAAGCAGACTTTCGAATCAAAGAGCGCCAGCCACGCACACCTGTAAAGCAGCAGCTCTGAGGTGCAGTCAAAATATTGCCTGTGAGATCTGAGTCCAAACAGTTTGTGTGTTGGAACTTCGAGGAATTTTTCACGCTGTGGGATAGAAACTGGACCACAAAGACTAGAAAAATTATACCACACGGCTTCAAGCCATTAGAGAAATAAACGAATGCATCAAGTTTGAGACTGTGCCGAAAGGTCTTGCACATATTGTCGATTTTGTTCCATCTTTGGCTGAGAAATCGCCTATGAAAATTTCAGTCTGTATGGTTTCTCCTAGATGCATGGCCAATGTGGACCCAGTACATTTTAACAAGTTCCTTTAGAGCTATTACACATAATGTACCAAACACAGAAGCATGATCTATCAATTACAAAATTCAATATGTTTTCTGACCCTTAACATGAGGGGTGGGAATCTGATCGCACCTAAACGAATGCTGATGGCCTGAAGGTTCTCAGTATGTTCTCCAGGGAACCTGAATGATAGAAACCTCCTTCAACAGCGCTCTGGTTAAGCTTTGGTCAAGGGAGTGCACACTAGAAGAAGTATGGAGGCTACAGGGTTATAGGGGGTGTGCTGGAGAACTGTATTTAATTGGCAATAGAAAAAAGGAGAATGTCATTTTTAGTTCTTATGTACAAGTCAACTTCAATTTAGGCGGATTTGTCTTTTATATTTAGTGGTTTTAAAAGTGTATATATGTCTACGTTTGTTACAGATGCATGAAAAGACAGAGATAATATTCAAAGGCTCAAATGAGCTTCCTAAATGAGCTTCTGAGGATAATGATCTGGGTAACAGGCTTAGTTAAGCTTTTTTTAGAGAGAAACTATTTTACTTGGATTGTAGACAACAATGGAAGTGATGCCCTCTGTTGGTACTTATCAAAAGTTTCATTCAAACTTGTAAATAGATTCCTGGGAAAATTTAAAACATGAGAGCAGGGGTAAGTGTGACATATATGCATAATTTTTGTCACTATATTAACATATATTTAGAAAGTCCCCATCGTATGTAGCTGTCTGTAATTCAGAGATACACATAAGAAATGTAATGCATGTCAAAACAAAATTATATGACTTATATACATAATATATAGATTTATATAATTATAAGTGAAAAGTGATTTATGTTCAAACTAATTTACAAAGTTCTAAATATACATCATGCATGATAAATTAATAATGCATATAGCCTTATACACAAGCTAATTATGTCATATTTCTCCATATGCTAAACACAATATTGTAGTTTAACTGACAAAACAGACATCCTGAAATATAATATAACTTACAACTTAAGTAAAGATTGGCTCAGCTTACCTCATTCTTCCACATTGTTTTAAAAGGTACTGCTTACAAGATATTTCTTACAACTTAAGTCAATAGTTTAAAAAAACAAGCAGGTTTTCTGCCCACCAAACAATGACCACAGAGACCAGGTTTTATATCACTGTACATCACGCATCACTGCTTAGATTCACAGAGAATGCCCAGTCAACCCCAATCACAACATCTCTAAAGTACAAGAGACAACAAAGAAAATGTTGAAACCACACAGAGAATCTTTTAAGGCGAGACCAACACAAAATCCACTGTAAGCTGCAATGTAAGTGTATTCTAGAGTCTTGTAAGGATTACGAATGAATTTCAGTTGTGCATATGTGGAGTGGCCACAAGATACAAGACATCTTACAAGTGTCTGTCCTCAGCTCAGGTCACCAAAAAATAGGTCAGTCAAAACATCAGCATCTTTTGCTTGTGCTAGTTTTGTTTGTAAACGCTCTGCGATTAATAAATAAATCAGCAAGTTTGCTAAACCAGATGGCTAATCAATTGAGAGAATTGAGTTCAGTGCTAATAAATCTTTCTTTTATTGCGCTGGTACGGTTCTGGAATGACGAGTCTGGCATGAGACTCTGATCTGTATCATTTGCATAACTCTCCATCAGGGGAATCTGGGGCGAGAGAGTTTCTTTTTTCTACGTGAGCGTGATTATTCAAACACCCGGAGAGCGCTAGGGGGAGAACATTGATCAAGACGCCTCCGTCAACTCCCAAAACATCTGCGCAAAAATGTGTTAAGTGTGAGGAAGCACTTTAAAGATCACATCCCTCGTGTCTGAAGGACCTTGTATCATGCCAAGGAATGCATTGTGTTTTTGGTTGCCTCACAGGGGTTCAAGTATTACGTTTTAACTATGCTGCATAGACTGTCATGATTCAAGGGCCAAAAGGGAAACGGGGGATGTATTTCTGCATTTCGACCTTTGTCATTTACCAAGATAAGCAACGTGATTTTTGCCAAGCAGGACATTGATGGTCCTAAAACAACCTTTCTATCAACCAATGAGATTATAGGAATAGATTTAGGGTCAATATTTTAGGATTAGGTTTACAACTGGGGTAGGGTCTTGTGTAAGATTCTTATCAACCTGTTATTTCCCTCTGGTTTAAGGGACAAGTTAAGGTTAGGGTTTGGGTTATAAATAGGGTTTAGAGTAAGACAATGTTTCTTAGACAAGAATGTTGTTCCAGAACCAACAAAACATGTTGATCTAGAAACATCTTACTTGGCAAAATCAAGATGACCCATTCTCACAAACCACAAGAACATGACTTCAAAAACATCAAAACGATTTTTTAAAATAAATATTATGCATGAAATTTCATATAAACTTTTGGTAACAGCCACATGCGCAGGGAAACAAGAGCTTTTTAAGTACACAAAAGGGAACCTAACAGGCGAGCGTTCCAAAACGCCAAAAAACGCAGCAATCAGGAAATTAAGACATTTTGTGAATTGTCCCTGAAGCATCATCAGCAAATGAATGCTGTGTTGATTCATCCCACCATCCCACAATGCACCACTGCCATCACAGTCGTTTGACAAATCACAGCTGTTTAACCACAAAAGACCCTTTTCCTGTTCCTATACAGGAGAAAAGAGCACATGCATGTTTGGAGCACCCCAGACATCATCCATGTTTGAGTGTCATCAAACCATGATGAGCGATTAACAGATTTCAAAGAGTAAACACAAACATGTAAACAAAACCAATGATCTGCATGCAAATGGGGAAGCAGGCTGTGGTTTCAGCTGGTGTTTTCTGTGGTAATTTCACGCAGCATCACGACTGAGAGTCCAAATCTGCCTTTTCATTTCCACTCTGTGTTTCAGCCTCTGCTAATAAGCTTGAAATTAAAAAAGACAGACACATTGGCCTGTTTGTACGATAAGGTCCTGCTGACCATAAAAGGCAAGGAGAAGATAAGAGGCCACAGCGGGCTTTCTTCATCACAGGCGGACGCTGTTCAAGGCCTGAACTCCTTCATGGATTTGTTTAGACAAAATATGATGTTAATGAATAGCGGTCACGAATGTTAAAAGCGC
>JAZGTI010015260.1:0-13535 GCA_036877585.1 Botia kubotai
CTTCACAATTATGTGCTACTTTGTGTTGGTCTATTACATAAAATCTCAATAAAATACATTTAAGTTTGTGGTTGTAAGGTGACAAAATGTGAAAACATTCAAGGGGTATGAATACTTTTGCAACGCACTGTACAGATACCTCACTTAAACTATACAACAAACATGCAGAACCAGCCTTCCGGTGACTATAGAAACCCATCTAAAAAAGATTGTTTTAGCACCCAAAGGAATGTACGGAGATTCTCTCACTCTCACTTTATTCACTTTGAGACAGACAAAGAAACAATTTTTGTGTATATATTTACTTGAAAATGCATAATGAAAATGTATCAAATTTTCCCTGTGTTATGTTTTATGTTTTACTCATATTAATCTATGGACATTTAAAATGTTTTAGAGTTACAGTTAATCAAGATCACACGTATCTATGTTTGGTATCTATGAGTTGCATTTTTTTTCCTGAACATTCAATGTCCATTATATTTTGATAACATTGGTTTATATTAACATTATATTCAGAAAAAATTCCATATGCAAAACAGCATGTTGGACAACAAAGAGTTAACTTTTTCTCCAAAAGAGAGGGGTGTGACATCATCTACAGTTCCATCTTGTTTGTCGTTTCAAAAAAAGTTCCTTCGGACTTTCATCAGGATGAGGATGCTGAACTTGAAGTCTTCGACAGACCTCTAAGCTTGTGCCAGGCAGCGGCCTTGTCTTACCCGTTCATCAAAGGCCCTCTGCATCAAACTGGTTCTCTCTTTCATTAATACAACATCCAATAAAGATCGACAGGAACCTCAACTAACTGCATCGGGACACGTTCTTTCAATGGGTAAGGCATGCAAGTGTAGTGTGGAGGCTTCAAGAGGCCGATCTCCAAACTTTTCCAGTGATTACTTGACTACGTCACCCAATGGGGGAGGTGAAATGTTCCCCAAGGAATATTAAATTTAAATTTAAATTTAAATTTTTTTGTACAGGTTCAATGCGTGCCCTAAAAAGAAAGGAAGCAGAGACAGATTTCTCGAAATAGACGTACACTCGGTTTTTTTCCCATTGCCAAAAATACCACAAATAAATGCTCTAAAACCAATATCGAATACAAGCTTTTATTCTATTGAGACTAAAGCAAACACTATTAAAAGTACACCAACTGCAAATCATTACCTATTAATACCCACAATAATAATAACGGACACAAAAACACACACCATCCAGGAGTGCAGCACACAGTGAATACACTTCATACAGCATGCAGTGTGGAACAGAATAGGATCCACTGTTACAGGACCAACACCCACAATCCAGTCGGTGCCTCGAAGTGATCCACCATAAAATAAAAGAAACAGCAAAATCAGTTGGGTTTCCACGAATGAAATATACAAAACAACTTTTATCACCATTCAAAAATTAAGTATAAGGCACCACTTTTACACAAACACATTATGGACAAATAAGTGGCACAAATGCAGTCTAAAAAAAAATCTGTTAGAACAAATCACAAACAATTGTCACATACTTGCAAAACTAGATAACATGACACTGATTAATAAAACCATACCAAACACTCTGTTCAGCCGAACAACCACAAAAGTGCAATTTGAACCCACAGACAACAATGCATTCACCAATCCAACAGCCAATGGGAAAATCTAGTCCCCTAAAAACAAAACCTTTACAACGTTTAAAACCCCCAAGATTAAAACAATCCAAGGGTAAATCATTACATCTTACCTTGCACTAAATGCCCAAGGCCCACATGCAGGGGATAAAAAGAGGCCTATCAAAAAAAGAGATGTCTTTAAGATGTTTTTAAACCTTCTGCTTTAGACAGAAACAGAAATAATAGAGAAAGGAACTACACCGATAACTACATTTTACAGCAAACAAATTCCAATAATCGGGAATGGAAAATAATGCCAGTAATCCTTTCTAACAAACACTCTTCATCCACCTTATAAAGTGTGCAAATAGTGAGAACAATCATTTAATCACTACTGCAGATTCTTCCACTTAAAGCGGCAGCGCTCTTAATGGGCTTTGCATCATTCTTAAAGTGCAAAATTCTTAAACTCCTCTTAAAAGGGCCTCACTACGCGAGTATCATATTTAGTATTAGTAATTAATGCATTGATGTACTTTACTTTGCTTCAATCTCAGACAGCAGGCAGAACACGCAAGCAGAATTCCAGCAGCAAACTACTAAGCAGTGAGACACCGGGAGGGAGATGAGCAGGGCAGAAGAGCAGCTGGGTGGTGAGGGCTGGAGAAGGTTAAGAAGAAAACTGGGCAAGTGAATGGACAGCTGACAGGTGGAGGCTGAAGACCAGGCAAAGCAAAGGGGCAGAGAGAGAGATACAGAAAGGAAGCTGGTAGCACAAAAAATAAGCAGACCAGACAGAGGCACCAGAATGGGAAAATAACCGGTAGTGTAAACGGACACATGGACTAGACAAGACAAGGTAAATATTCGGTCAGCGACAATTTCAACAAGGAACAACAATGATCTGACACATGACTATAAAAACGAGAGGAATATATACGGGAGTAATTAAGGAAAACGAGAAACAGGTAAAATCGCTAACAAGGCAAGAAGGGGACAGGCCCTTACAAAGGACAAATTGTTATAAAAAATGACAGGTTTTTGGCTAATGAAACGGGCTTTATAGAGCATCCATCCAGAGTAAGGCAGTGTTCTATGTTACTCCGTGTAGAGGGTTTTTGTCCAATAAGTAAAACTTCTGTTTTATCTGAAGTTAATTGTAGAAAGTTGCTAGTCATCCAAGTTTTGATATCGACTATGCAATCTGTTAGTTTAGTGAATTTATGAGTCTCGTTGGGCCTAGAAGAAATGTATAGCTGCATATCATCAGCATAACAATGAAAACTAACTCCATGTCTCCTAATAATTGCTCCCAGAGGTAGCATGTATAAGGTGTAAAGTAAGGGCCCAAGAACTGAGCCCTGGCATACTCCACATTGGACTTGTGATCGGTACGTAACCTTTTCATTCACAGCAACAAACTGGAATCAGTCACACAAATATATGATTTAAACCATGCCAGTGCAGTTCCATTTATGCCAACGTAGTTTTCAAGCCTATTTAGAAGAATCCTGTGGTAAACAGTGTCGAAGGCTGCGCTAAGGTCAAGTAATACTAGAAGAGAGATGCAGCCACGATCGGCTGACAAAAGCAGATCATTAGTAACTCTGATGAGAGCAGTCTCTGTACTATATGGCCTGAATCCTGACTGGAAATTCTTATATTTCTTTCCAGGAAAGAGCATATCTGTGAAGACATCACCTTTTCCAGTAATTTTGGCTTTCAAAATGTGAAAGAGAAGTGAAGGACAGTTCAGACAATGACCACAGCTCAGAATACAGGAAGCCAGCTCTGATGCTTGTATGTAGGGAGGATGTAGACAGCAGGACCTCGGGAGGGTGACGGGCAGTGCAGGAGAAGTGAGTGGTGGGTGGGATGGGTGAGGTGACGGGAACCGGTAAAGAGCAGATGCAGAGGGCGGCGACGACGAAGTTCGGTACAGAGGGTAATTCCACTGGGAAAACGGGACGGGGCACGATGAACACTGCAACAACAGAAACACAACAAAATGGGACACAACCTGAAAACAAACACGACAAGACTGACACTAGACTTCTTAGTTATTTAGATAACCAGGACAGATGGCTCATGCTTGTTATGAGTGACCTGTGCATGCAGCACTCTTTGTTGCAAACAACAGTTGCTTTATTATTGCCTAGCAAGGCTTTGCATGCTGCTGCTTTCAGACTGAATCGCTTTGTCCAGTTGGCCTGTGATTGTGTTGTACCGACCATCTGGACCATCTGTAGTAGACAATTTCCTGGGCCCGTCCACCTGCACATATAGTTAATACTTGTATAAACACTTCAGAAACTACACCAACTTCCTTGTTGTTTATTTAGAAAATAGCAATAATAAATGTAATGGTCACAGCCATGCCAGTTTCCCATCCTCATTACAGTCCACTATTACTCACTGTCACCAGAGTTCTGATCACAATCACCTAGCACAAATTTCCAGCACATTTAGGACTCAATATAAACCCAGCACATTCCCTCACTTTTTGTGTGGACTAGTTAATGTTTACAAAGATTTTAACCTCAAACTCTAACCTAACTTTAAACTCACCTCTAATTTGGATTAATTACCTGTCAGTTTCCTATGTTCCTTGTTCACCTTGTTCACACTGTTCACACAGGGCGGAGGCAGTCCCTTTGGTCATATCTTTCACTGTATGATGATCTTATGGACAGTGGTTCATCCAGCTGTCCATCTGGGTTGCTCACCTAATTAGATCCTGCCACCTAGCTGTAACGAGGTGTCAGACTGGTTTGGATCCAACTGCAGCACAGTTTATTAGAGTGGTCGACAGGCCACGTTAACAACAGCAAACAAACACAGCGGGAACAAAACAAGAGAATAGTCGTAATACAGGCGTGGGCCAGGGAGGCGGCAAACAATCAGAATCGATAACACAGTCCAAGTTCAAGGCAGGCAGCAAACAAACAATAACAGTAAAATAATCCAAGTTAAAGAGTATGGTTGCAAACAATCTGTAAACAGTAAACAATCCAGATCATACCCAAAAATGTCCTCTGGGTGCTTCCTCAGCCTCCCCAAACCAGTGGGTTTCAGGAGAGACGTGGAAAGTTGAAGATATGCGATAATTAGAGAGTAGTCTTAAACAAAATGATACAGGTGTAATTTGTTTGATAATCTGAAACGGGCCAACATTACCTGTGGTTAAATT
The DNA here is from genome assembly GCA_036877585.1 of Botia kubotai. Taxonomy (NCBI): domain Eukaryota; kingdom Metazoa; phylum Chordata; class Actinopteri; order Cypriniformes; family Botiidae; genus Botia; species Botia kubotai. The sequence continues at coordinate 4,797 of JAZGTI010015260.1, forward strand.
TTCTGCATGGGAGCCTGAGACAGAGATCTCTAGTTGATAACCAGACCGATTGGCCAGGAGAGTGGTTAGGACCAGGTCTGCGATGAGCGTTGGCTTGTAGTATTTGTCTTCTGACAGCGTGTAACAGATGTGTGTGTGCTCTGTCCCATATCTCTTTGCTTCTCTGTAGCCATTCAGTCACAGATTGGAGTTCAGTTGGTTTGCCGGACCAGGCAAATAGGGGAGGTTGTAATCCAAGTACACACTTAAAGGGAGTTAGGCCGGTAGATTGTTTCACATTAGAAATTTACTCCAATCGTCCTGGTGTTCCTGACAGTAGGATTTAAGGAAACGTGTGACCTCTTGATTCAGGCATTCCGTTTGGCCATTAGACTGGGGTTGATAACCGGAAATACCGAGACTAATGTTTACCCCTAGACTTTTGAAAAAGGCAGACCAGATTCTGGGTGTAAATTTAGGACGTCTTTCAGATACAAAGTCCTCGGGTAGACTGTAAAATCTGAAGATGTTGTTACATAATAGTTTTGTGGTTTCTAGTGAGGTAGGGAGTTTGGGTAATGGATTGAGCCGACAGGCCTTCGAGAACTGCTCGACTATGGTGAGAATCGTGGTATTTCCCTGAGAACTGGTAAGTCAATCGCAATGTGAGACCAGGGGCATTGGGGCATAGGTAAATGTTGCAGTAAACTCTGTAAACTGTTGCAGTAAATTCTTTTAACTCTGACAAACAACACACCGGTGAACGTACTTGACAGTGTCTGAGGAGAGAGAATGCCACCAGTAGTGATTCTTCAGAAGCTCTATCATGGCAGTAATACCAGGATGTTAGGTGCTTTTAAAAGGGTTCAGGTACGAAGATGAGATTGGCTGGGCATGTAGAAGGGGGAGGATTCTGACTGGTAGCCAAATTGATCTCTGTGAAAATGTCCCACTGTACTGGTAACAACTGGTAATTAGTAACAATTCTGGAATAATCGGTTCTTGATTGGGGGGGTGGGTGTTTCCTCTGATTGCCGGGAGAGGGAGTCAGCTTTGGAATTTTTTGAGCATGGACGGTAGGTGACTTTGACCTGAAACATAGTAAAGAATAAGGCCCACGTGGCCTGTTGTGGAATGAGTCTTTTGGTGGAACATAGATATTCCAGATTCTTATGGCCAATAGTTCCTGTTTACCCACATTGTAGTTGCATTCAGGTGGAGTGAGTTTGCGGGAGAAGGCGGCACATGGATGTAGTTTGTGGGGAGTACCATGAAGTTGTGATAATATAGTATGATAATAATATATTGGAGGCGTCCACCTCTACTTTAAATGGTAATTCGGGGTTGGGGTGCTGATGTGAAACATCTCTTTAACTCTTGAAAGTCTTCCTCGGCTTTAACAAAGGCTGATAGAGCCTGTAAATCTCCTATCCTTTTGAATGATGTAAGAGCTAAGAGTACAGCCATCTTAAGAGTCAAAAACGTATCCAAGTCTGACTCTAGGGGCTCAAAAGGGGAGGAAGATAAACCTGTCAGAACAACAGTAAGATCCCAAAAAGCGAACTGCGTGTGACAGAAAGGCCTCAGCCATCTGGCACCATACAGAAAATGAAATACCGGGGGTGTCTCCCAATAGAGGCTCCATTGACATGTTCGTGACTAGCAGAAACCTTGAGGGTGGCGGGAGCCAATCCTGGAGAGAGGGGCACTCTTAAAGAAACTCCAGAACTGAACAAATAGGGCAGTAAACCGGGTCAATATGGTGTTGCCCACACCACGACACAAAGAGCTGCCATTTCAGAGTATACAGTCTTCTAAAAGATGTGATTTTGGAACTCAGAATGGTCTCTACAACCTTAGTTGAGAGACCAGAATTGAAGACCTGGCTTCCCTCAGGGATCAGACCCACAATTTCCAGATCTCTGGCCAGAGTTGAAAGATTGACCTCAGAGCCTTGGATAGAAGGTCCCTCCAGACTGGAAGTTCCCAATAAGTTCCATCTAGGAGAGACATTATGTCTGAGAACCAGATGAGTGAATCTGAACCATAGGGGACAGTGTGTTGACTTCTCGGAGGCAAACAAATCCACTTCTGCTCAGCCATACCTCTGCCAAATAGACTCTACTACATGTGGATAAAACCTCCATTCCCAGGCCTCAGCCTCTGCCCCAACAGGATATCTGCTCCCAGATTTTCATGCCCTGGCTCTGATGGAGAGCCGTCCGCTTTAGGAGATGTTTGGCACAAGGTGATGGTGTGAACAGGGACCCCCCTTGATGGGGCTGTCCCCCAGTAGGCTGTTGGCGTCAGGTGCTCTTCTTTTTTGCAGCCTTTGAGGAGATCACAGTCCTCAGATAGAATCTTCTTTTCGGCTCTCAGGCCTGCATATGCTGCAGGGTCCCTTTAGATCTCTGAGAGGGACTTCGCGCAGCCATGCTGACCTTTTGCTGCTGTCTATAGGCAGCAGAAAAAGTAAAAGGTTTGTCCATGTCGTTTGTCCAATTTGTGGCTCTACAGAGCTCCTTAACCGTGTCCAATTCTAACTCCCCACCTTGGAAGTAACCCTACATGGCTTAGATGGCAAGGCAGGTTTTCTCCACGATGATGCTGTAGAGGGAGAGAGATAGCCTGCAAGCATCTCGTCAACTATAGTCATTGCCTCATATCCATGATCCATGCTTGTGTAAACCCACAATAGAGGAATTATTAGTAGCCGGGGTAAAAACACAAGCAGAATATAGTGTTTTCCATGACTTCTACACCTCAGTGATTACAACAGAGGAGATTACAGGGGAGTTTCCTCTACTGGATGATAGAAACTTCTTGACATTTAAGGCTCAGCTTCTCGACAGCATGAGAAACAACCTTAACCAGCTCCTCAGATGTGACAGAAAAAGGAAAAAGGAAGCTGGTCTGCCTCAGCACCCATCTGGTTGCTAGCAATCAGATCATCATCTGATGCTGCCAGCATAATCTTATCTTCCATCTTAGAAGAAACCGCAGATTGGGCTTCTGAAGCTCATTCTTTCTCTCTGACTACTTCCTGACTCTAAATCTCACTCTTTATCCCTTACTTCTTTGCCTGGCGACGAGCAGACTGATGGGCTTTCTGAAAAGTTGATGACATATTTTGCATGTGCCTTTTAAAGGATTTGTGGTGCACAATGCTGTCACATGACCTTGAACTTGCCTATAAATAGGCCTGGTTTTACACGTGGGGAAACACTTTTCCCATAGCATCAAGCATGACTGTTACGGTTGAGGCTCCAGCCTTTTCTTCACCGCGCCACCAGAGGGAAACCTCACCGGAGTACTGACTGGATTCTCAAAGAACTACGATTTCCAAAATGCACTTAACCAGAGTTGATTGTTTCCTGTTGGCCACCTGTTTTACATCTTGGACTCTGTACATAAAGCGAACTATCGCTTAATGCAAAGTCTTGATTTGCCCCTGTGCATCATTTCTGAGAATTTTTCCCTGTTTAACATTTTGCAGTTTGTGTATGACCTGGACTGTTTTCGATTATTGCTGCCTGCCCCTTTGAATTGGATTGTTTAACCGTTACTGCTTGTTTGCTTCCTGCCTCGATCTTGGACTGTATTACTGATTCTGATTGTTTGCTCCCTGCCCTGACCCTTGCCTGTTATTCGTTTACTCTATTGCCTTGCCTCCACTGTGTCTGTTTGCTGTTTTTGACCTTGCCTGTATACTCTGTGAATAAATTATGCTGCAGATGGATCACAACTTGTCTGACTCCTCGTTACGACACAGCGCGAAAGGGAACCGGGGTTTTATTTATGCCAAACTGATTTACGTGACTGCCTGGATATACAGTAAGATCAAAGTAGTGTGCATGGTTTGTTGAAGGTTAAACTGTTATTAAGTACTTTGTAGCAAAGCATAACAAAAGTTAAGGGAACACTTAAGCAGTAAAGGGGAAATATGCAGTGACAGCCTAAAGTGTGCTCATTAATTTTTAGCATTCGGCACAATTGTCTGCTTCTGACATTACCCCTCTAGGTCATCGAGATTTTTTTTATTCTATTTTCTTTATACAGCTGCTTTGTAAGAATGTGACATTGTGAAAAGCACTATATAAATAAACTTGAACATTTTAAATTTGCCATTGTACGCTCTTGTAAATGAAAATGCTAACAATTTGCATTTACATTTGCAATTGTGTCACAACTTTTACACCTGCAAATAGAAAACGCAATAGCAAACGCAATTTGCAGCAAAAATGCTCCATAAACAATGGAAACATAAGGGCTTGAATACGCAAGACAACCAGGGTAAGAAGACACTCCTGGAGACAGGGAGGGGCAACGTAAAAGACTACAAAGACTACAAAGACCATAGACATGAACTACAAAACATGATTTAAAGATGTGAAAACAATCCATGTTTACATTGTTATACATGTCATTATACACATGTAAACCACATATTCAAACCCACACACACAAATACACAAACACGCATATACTATAACACAGAGATCTCTGCGAAGTCTTGATTGCCACTGCATCATTTCCGAGCGTTTTTCCCTGTGATTATGTTCTGTGTATTACCTGGACTGCCTTTGTTGTTTGAACCTTTTCTGCCTGCCCCGACCTTGTTTTTGGATAACCATTTGTGATTGTTTGCTGCCCGCCATTGACCCACGCCTGATTTAGTATTACGATTATTGTCTTGCCTTCATCATTACTGTTTGCTGTGTATGACCCTTGTCTGTTTGACTACGATATTAAATATTGCATATGGATCCTAATATGTCTCAGTCTCCATTACAGAAGACTTCGCCAGAACCGGATCCAGCGATATTGTCGCAGCTGACCACAGCTCTCTCTGTTCAGGCGCCTCAGATCGCTGCAAATCAACATCAATTACAACAATTAACTCAACTTACTGAAGAGATCAATAAAACGCTCCACAGCTTGCGACTCCCTCCTCAAGAGGCAAGCACCGCAAGGGCATCAGCGCCGGTTTCCCTCTTAGCAATGGCGGCCAGTCCGGTAAGCCCCCGTTTAGCTTTCCCCGACAAATTCGATGGATCTCCATCTAAATATAAAGCATTCCTTTTACAATGCTCCTTATTCGTCGATCAACAAACTTCTCTATACCCCACAGAGTCAAGTAGGATTGCTTTTGTTTGTTCATTATTGACGGGAAAAGCATTAGATTGGGCGTCCGCAATATGGAGTATGAATGGTGCCAGATTCGCTACTTTCAATGAGTTTCTTGCTCAATTTCGTGCCGTGTTTGATCATCCCGTTGCAGGTAAAAGCCCTGGAGAGCAATTACTGACTATATCTCAAGGAGTACAAACGGCAGCGGAATACGCCGTTGCATTCCGTACTTTGGCAGCACAAACCAACTGGACTGAGGACGTTTTAAAACTCCTGTTCTGTCGAGGATTAAATCATGCTCTTCAACCTGAACTAGCCTGCCGTGATGAGGGAAAAGGCCTTAAAGACTTTATCGAGCTCACCATACAAATTGATAACCTTTTACGTTCACGTTCTCCCTCGCATCATCTGCCTACAACCCTAACAGCAGCCATTCAAGAACCTGAAGCAATGCAGGTGGGATTCACACACCTCACTCAGGAGGAGAGGAACCACAAAATTTGATCCCGTTTGTGTCTCTATTGTGGAGAATCGGTCACCTGAAGGCAACCTGCCCAGTCCGTCCCCCTCGTAAGAACATTATGGTGAGTGCTACCCTCAGTTCCCCTATGCCTTCCAATAATCTCACTATACCTGTACAAGTGAAATTACATAACAGAATGGTAATATGTACCGTGCTAATTGACTCTGGTGCAGCAGGTAATTTCATGTCTAGCGAATTTGCTCTAAGGAATAACATTGCTCTGACCCCTTCTGATTGCACTCTTACAGTCGAAGTGCTAGATGGCCATCCGTTGGGCACGGGAACAGTACAGCGGACAGTTCATAAGATTCAATTGAACGTCGGAGCCCTCCACTCTGAAAAACTACACTTTATTCTCCATAAGCTCTCCTCACCATAGTATTATTTTAGGACTGCCTTGGCTCCGTCGACACGAACCCAAGATATCCTGGCATACTGGTGAGATTCAGCAGTGGGGTACAGACTGTCAGTCCACATGTTTAAAAGCTGTAAATCGGTTACTTGTCGCTAATACACATCTCCCAGACGAACAATCAGATACAACACCTATACCGTCAGAATACTCAGATTTAATGGTCGCATTCAGCAAAAAGAAGGTATCTCAGTTGCCACCGCATAGGAACATAGATTGTGCCATCGAACTAGTACCAGGTTCAACACCTCCCAAGGGGAGAGTATTCCCATTGTCCAAGCCCGAATCCGAAGCCATGAAAGCATACATTGAGGAGGAATTAGAGAAGGGGTTCATACGCCCATCGAACTCACCTGCCTCCGCGGGTTTCTTTTTTGTAAAGAAGAAGGACAGAGGTTTACGTCCTTGTATCGATTATAGAGCACTTAATGAAATCACAGTCATTATCAGATACCCCCTACCATTGATACCCGTAGCCCTGGAACAGCTTCGCCAGGCCAAGTACTATACAAAGCTCGATTTGAGAAATGCTTACAACTTAATCAGAATCAAAGAGGGAGATGAGTGGAAAATCGCATTCTCAACCACATCAGGTCATTATGAATATCTGGTCATGCCATTTGGTCTAGCAAACAGCCCTTCGGGCTCTTTCAGTCCGTTATGATCGACATATTGAGAGATATTCTAGAGAAGTGGAAGATCATTTACATCGATGACATCCTTATCTACTCAAACACCTTGGAAGAACACATTACTCATGTTAGAGCAGTTTTAAACCATTAATACACTTTCAATTGTACGTCAAGGCGGAGAAGTGTGAGTTCCACCCGACCAGCACAGCGTTCTTAGGCTATATTATCAGTCAGGAAGGTATAGCCATGGACGAGAAGAAAGTATCAGCAGTATCAGAGTGGCCACGGCCCCAAACGTTAAAAGAATTACAAAGATTTCTGGGATTTGCCAATTTCTATAGATGCATCATTAGAGGTTTTAGTTCCGTAGCAGGTCCTTTGACATCCTAACTAAACAAACTTCTGGCAAACTCTCATGGTCAAGTTCAGCCGAACAGGCATTTAATGAATTGAAACAACGCTTCACGTCAGCACCCATTCTAAAGCATCCTAATCCAGAATTACCCTTTACGGTAGAGGTAGACACGTCCAACACCGGAGTCTGGGCCATTCTCTCACAGCGACATGGGACACCAGCCAAATTGTACCCTTGCGCCTTTTCCCCCCGACCTTGTTTTTGGATAACCGTTTGTGATTGTTTGCTGCCCACCATTGACCCACGGCTGATTCAGTATTACGATTATTGTCTTGCCTTCATCATTACTGCTTGCTGTGTATGACCCTTGCCTGTTTGACTACGATATTAAATATTGCATATGGATCCTAATATGTCTCAGTCTCCGTTACAGTAACAAAGACTCTTGGACAGACGGATCCAAGTATAAACAATACGTTACATTTCTTAAAAAAGGTATCAAAGCAAAGTACACAGCACACACAGACAGACAGACATAGAGAAAACAAGAGAGGAGAAACCCAGGTAATATATTATGCAGACTATACGGTCATATATGGGGTATGAATAGATAGTATTAAAATATTATTAATAGTAAGTGCAGAATTAAAGCTGATGATAGCATTCTCCTGACGGGCAGTACAAGGGCAGGGGAGCTGCAGCCTACTGCTGCATCTCTACAAGCTCGCCAGTGCTTGCACAACTAAGTGAGCAAAAGAAATATAAAAGAAAATAAATAAAAGAAAGTGATGCATTTAATAATATCCTTAATGTTGTTGTGGTAGTTACTGTATAAAGCAGTTTGTGTTTTGCGATGGGGACATCGGATGGCCTCCTTCGTTTTTTAGCTCCTACCATCTGGAATGGTTATGAACGGGAGGGCGGCACGTGATGATTCTCCCGGCGCTGGCATAAACTCTAGTTACCTCGGGATGAGTATCCCGAGGTAGGGGAGGAAGGCAGAAAAAAACAAATTAGCGTAGCTGCTGTTCACTGGACTACATGAATGCTTCACTGAAAAAAAATGTATTTTTAATCTAGATTTGAACAGTGTCAGGAAGGCTATTCCAAAGTTTAGGTGCTACGTATGAGAACGCTTTACACCCTTTGGTGGATTTATTTATTCTGGGTACTATTAGAAGTCCGGAGTTTTGGGATCTTAGAGAGCAGGACGGGTTGTAGTGCGATAGGAGCTCTGTTAAGTATGTAGGAGTTAAACCGTTTAAAGCTTTGTAAGTAATCAGCAGAACTTTATAGTCTATACGATACTATATGGGTAGCCAGTGTAGAGATTTTAAAATAGGGGTTATGTGATCATATTTTCTAGATTTAGTAATCACCCTTGCGGCTGCATTTTGAACTAGCTGTAGTCTATTTAGTGATGATAAAGGACAACCACTAAGTAATGCATTACAGTTGTCCAGTCTAGAGGTCATGAATGCATGAACTAGCTTTTCCGCATCAGCAATCACAAAATATTTCGTAGTTTGGCTATGTTTCTGAGATGGAAGAAGGTGGATTTCGTAACATTTGAAATTTGATTTTCAAAAGACAGGTTACTGTCTAATATAAAGCCTAGGTCTTTAACTGTATTTGCAGGGGTAACAGTGCAGCCTTCTATTTGCAGATTGTAGTCTGAAATATTACATGTTTTTGGTCCAATAAGTAG